>BLSH010346489.1:1811956-1824526 GCA_018402905.1 Glandirana rugosa | reverse complement strand
GTATAAGAGACAGGGCCTGGACCGTAAACTGGCGTTGAGCACTATCAAGGGCCAGGTGTCTGCCTTGGCCATCTATTTTCAGCGTCCTTTGGCGACGCATTCATTGGTTCGCACCTTTATTCAGGGGGTCCGACATGTCGCTCCCCAGGTGTATACGCCTTTGGCTCCTTGGGACCTCAATCTGGTCCTTTCGGGGCTTCAAAAGCCTCCCTTTGAAAATCTCAGGGAAATTTCTTTACAACTGCTTTCGCAGAAGATGGCCTTTCTGGTAGCCATCACTTCTGCCAGACGAGTGTCAGAGTTGGCGGCTCTGTCGTGTAGGTCCTTGTATCTGGTCCTACACAAGGATAAGGTGGTTTTGCGCCTGTCACCTTCCTTCTTGCCGAAGGTGGTATCTTCTTTTCACATTAACAAGGACATTGTCCTTACTTCGCTATGCCCGAGCCCATCCCATCCTAAGGAGATCGCCTTGCATTCCTTGAATGTGGTTAGGGCTTTGCGGGTGTATCTGGCGACCACGGCCTCTTTTCGGAGGTCGGATGCGCTCTTTGTCGTGGTGGATGGGACCACGCAAGGGCTTGGCGGCCTCTTCGGCCACCATTTCTCGATGGATTAGACAGACAGTGACCCGTACATATGACTTGCGGGGTCTCGAGCCCCCCTTTCCGGTCACGGCTCACTCTACCAGGACGATTATCACTTGCTGGGCTTTCCGACATCAGGCGTCGGTTTCTCAAGTGTGCAGAGAGGCTTCATGGTCCTCAGTGCACACCTTTACTAAGTTTTACGAAGTTGATTTGTCAGCATCCTCGGATGCTGCTTTCGGCCACAAAGTTTTGCAGGCCGCTTTGTGAGGTTCCTCCAGATTATTATGGAGAATTCCCCATTGGGTGAAGTTTTGTTTTTGCATTACCCACCCCTCTTTTGACACTGCTTTGGGACATAATGAAGAGTTGCTGCATCCGTCAATGAACGAAAGAGAAAATAGGATTTTTTAACTCACCGTAAAATCCTTTTCACATAGTTAATTGACGGATGCAGCACCCACCCCTCTTTGTTGGTTCGAGCTTGCACTGCTTGTTATGGACTGAAGGCTGAGCTGGCCAGTGGGGGGTTATACCAGGGAGGACCGCCCCCTGGGAGGGGCTGTGCCTGCGTTTAGCTGAACTGAAGTTCTGCCTAGTCCACTCTTAGTGAAAGGTAGCATAACCCCAGGCGTAATGAAGAGTTGCTGCATCCGTCAATGAACTATGAGAAAAGGATTTTACGGTGTGTTAAAAAATCCTATTATTACTTCAGGTATTTATTTAGCATTGTTAATTTACGCAGCGCTTTACATATACTATACATTCACATCAGTCCCTACCCTCAAGGAGCTTGCAATCTAAGGTCCCTAACTCACATTCATACATACATTCATACATATACTAGGGCCAATTTAGACAGGATCTAATTTTTACCTACCAGCATGTCTTTGGAGTGTGGGAGGAAACCGGAGTACCCGGAGGAAACCCATGCAGGCACAGGGAGAACATGCAAACTCCAGGCAGGTAGTGTCGTGGTTGGGATTCGAACCAACAACCCTTTTGCTTCTAGACGAAAGTGCTATCTGCTACACCACTGTGCTGCCCCAACTTTGTAGTTTTACTTCCCCTACTCTTTCCATAATTTCAAAGGGACCTTACCACTTTGCTAGGAATTTACTCTCAACTGTGGGGACTAGTACCAGCACTCTATCACCAGGGCAGAAGACCCGGGTCTTGGCACCCCGATTATAAACCCTTCTCTGGGCCTCCTGGGCTTGCTCCATATGTTCCCGTACAAGCGGGATGACTGCAGCGATTCTATCTTGCATCAGTGAGATATGCTCGTTGACGTTTCTATAAGGCGTGGTCGCTCCCTCCCACATTTCTTTTGCAACATCTAGCAATTCCCTGAGATGTCTGCCATACAGTAGTTCAAAAGGGGAGTAACCTGTAGATGCCTGAGGTACCTCTCATATGACAAACGTGAGGTATGGCAACAGAAAATCCGAATTTCTCCCATCTTTGTCTACCACCTTTTTTAACATGCTTTTGAGCATTTTGTTAACTCTTTCCACACTCAGTTTGTGGGTGGTAGACAGAGGTACGGAGATGGGAGATTTTGAACAACTTACACAATTCTTCTTTGACTCGGGATGTAAATGGTGTGCCTTGATCTGTTAATACCTCTTTTGGAATACCCACACAACTAAATACCTGGACAAGCTCTTTACCAATCGTTTTAGCTGAGGTATTACGTAAGGGAATGGCTTCGCGATATGGCGTGGCATAGCCCAGTATTACCAGTATGTGCTGATGGCCCCGGGCAGACTTGACTACTGGTCCCACCAGATCCATGCCAATTCTTTCAAAAGGCACTTCAATTATTGGTAACGGTACCAGCGGACTGTGAAAATGGGGCGATGGCGCAGAATACTGACACTCTGGGCATGACTCACAATATTCTTTGACATCTGCATATAACCCGGGCCAAAGGAATCTCTAGGTTATTCTCTCCTTAGTTTTCTCTATACCCAGATCCAGATGTCCCCCATTATATGACCATGGGCTAAATCTAATACCATCCGGCGATAGGGTTTGGGAACCACTAGCTGCTCTACCTCCTCCTCCCCTTGCTTTACCACCTGATACAGCAAGTTATTTTTAAGAGCCATGTAGGGATAACACACCCCTAAATTAGGTTCAACGGGTTCCCCATCTTAATGTTTTATCTGGCTCTAATGAGTGTGGCGTCTTTTCGTTGTTCCGTACAAAAAAATCATCTTTCCTGACCTCTAAGTCAGGCACCACATTCTGTCCACTCTCACTATTAGAGTCAGAGATAACTTCTTGTTCATTAGCCTCCAGTGGGGGGCTGGATTCCAGCTCCTCCTGCTCTCCAGTCATTACAGAAAAAGGAAAATCTTCTCTTTTGGACACGCCTACAGTTCCCCTTTCAATTTTGTACTCAAAAGGGTCAGGAGTGCGTTCCGACGTTTCCTCAGCAGAGAGAGCTCTGTCCTCCCGACTCCTGTTTTCCCATAAACTCCAAAAGTGGTGAAAATCTCTCACCACTAGTGCTTCATGAAGCAGTGGGGGTACCATCCCCCACTGAATGTGTCATCATGCCCCAAAGGGGTATGTCACCACAATACCAAAAGCTAGCAGAGCCGTGACTGGCTTAACATCAACTGAAATTACACACATTTGTTTTTCCATGCCTTCTTGACATGTTGCAGTACATGCCTCCTGTGCAAAAAGAGGCACGTGTTTTGTCAAGTAAGCATTATCACATTGCATTGGTTCATCATTTAGGGAGCAATTAGCAGCAATATGACCAAACGCATGGCAGCGATAACATTTTGTGTGTTCTGTACCCAGTCCTCTAAATTGCCTCAGAGACCTTCCTGACCTATTTGGCCAGTCTCTAGGTCCTGAGCTCATAGTCTCATTATCTGTAGCAACAGTCTTGTCATTTTTCCCCACGCCCTTGAACCTCGGAACAGTCTTACCGGATCACCTGGGCGATTTTTCACCCCTAGAGACATTGGAGTGGGGCACGGATGGGTTAAACAAGTCCTCAGCAGCAGTATATCTCTCCACAAGGTCCACCAGCTGGTTTGCAGTCTTAGGGTTCCCATGGCTGACCCACTTCTTCAAAGTGGCAGGGTGCGCCCGTAAATAATCTTCTATGACCGCATGCTCCACAATCTTAGGGCCCGGCAAAGTCTCTGGCTGCAGTCATTTCTTGGTGAGGTGTATCAAGTTCAAACATTTAGGATGGCTTGTCAGTACTGTATGACCACGGATGCACCCATGGGGCCCGGACTGCAACGGTGACGCCCATGCGTGCAAGCATCTCGGCTTTCAGTGTCTCATAATTCTGGGCAGCATCTGGTTCCCAGTCATAATAGGCCTTTTGGGGTTCTCCTGTCAGAAAGGGCGCTAGCAGTCGTGCCTTTACTCTTTTTGCCATCCTTCTCGAATAGCGACTCTTTCAAAAGTTGCTAGGTACGCTGCTACATCATCTGCAGGTGTCATCTTCTGCAGGAAATAGCTGGTATGTACCATTTTTTGTTCCATTGGCAAGGGACTTGCGGACCCCTTCTTTAACTCCACCAGAGCCTCCGCAAACTGGCGATTCGCCTCCTGGGCTGCAATGGCCTAGTGATTCGCTTTCAGCTGCTGGTGATTTGCCTCCTGCTGGGCTGCTGGGGCCTCTGCGACTTGGCTGTTGGTTTCCTGCTGGGCTGCAGTTGCCTGTGCGACCTAGCGATTTGTTTCCTGTTGCTGGCGATAGGTTTCTTGCTGGGTTACAGTGGCCTGCAGCAGCAGAGCTTTTAAAACGTCCTCCATCTTTCCACTTGTCTAGGAAGATACCCACTGAAAATCCACCATGTGGTGGGTGTTGGCTCAATGGGGATCATCTTCCCTGGGGAAAAGGCAGTCCAAACTGCAGGTTATCTTAAAAGCTGGCTTATAGCCAGTTTTATTTTAAAAGGTTGCATGAAAATCAAACAAAACAAAACAGAAAATAAATCCTTGTCATCCAGGCTCTTAGTAAACATTTCCCGTTTTCCTAACTGAGCAGTGAAGGGCTTCTCCCAGTCTCCCACAAAACAAAGACAATGCAAACCTTTTGCTTCAGTCAAAAAGCAAACTTCAGTTCATCAGCTCTCTCTCGGTGGACACAACTGGACCGCAAATTCTGGTCCGGAACCAACCCTGCCGATGAGGCTGGTAAAACCTGGACTCGACTCCACTCCACCTTAGTTTCCTGTAAGTGAACGCATGCAAGGTGAAACATAACGTCCATCGATCACCTCGCCTTTCATAATGGCACAATATATAAATATATATATATATATATATATATATATATAAATATAAGAAACTATGCACTGTTTTTCTTTTTTATATATATATCCCAAAATTAAATGTTAATGTAAACTGTCAGTATCCTTATTTTTTTTTCAACAGCCTTTGAAAATACAGTTGATCTCTTCTCAGGCACCAGTATCATTCTCTGTAGTTTTCTGAAAAGAAGTTTGTAATGGACAGTCATATGACAAGAGGGTGTTGTGTTGTCCAAAATCTTGCTGAAGCAATTATGTAGATTAATGACAACTCTCATCCCTGGTACCTGAGCTAGCTGCCCATTAGCTTTGTTGTTTTGATTTACACAAAGGTTTTTTTCAGTTAATTCTCTCCTGTGTTCTCTAAACCTTGCAAAAAAGTAGACCACTAAGTCTCTGGAAACATTGTAGACATAAAATTCATACATTTATCAATCTAAGGGTACTTTCACACCAGGGCTGCCTGAGCGCTGTTATAGCTGCGCTTTGGCACCGTTACTTGGGTGGCAGCGGTGTGCTTTTAACCTCCCCAGAAGGGGTTTAGAAGGGGTTAAAAGTGCCGGCACTTCAGAAGCAGTGTACATCCACTTTGGAAGCGCTGCCCATTCATTTCAGTAGGCAGGGGCGATGGAGTAGCGATGTATACATCGCTCCCACACCGCCCAAAAGATGCGGCTTGCAGTAGATTTTTTACCATCCTGCAAGCACACCGCCCCTGTGTGAAAGCACTCGGGCTTTCACACTGTTGTGCATTAGGAGCTAATTTAGAGGCGCTTTTACAGGCACTGTTTTTAGCTAGAAAACGCCTATAAAGCACCTCCGGTGTGAAAGGAGTCTAATATTTATCACTATATATAATTTTTTTATCATATTTATCGCTACTGATCACAAAAATATAATATCTCTTTTTCCTCCTTCATCAGTAATTACTCATATCCACCATGCACAGTGACGGATGAAGAGACAAGGACAGAAATTATCAACAGAGAGCTACAAATTTCCCAGCGTGAGAAGCAAGAAATTCTGGCATTTGAGAGTCACCTGGCTGCAGCTTCCACCAAGCAGACCATAACCGAGAGTAACAGCCTGCTGTTATCTCAGCTGACAAGTTTGGATCCACAGTATGTGCGCACATTGCAAAGTGATTTTTCACTGCATTTACTGGCTGACCTATTGTTCGCATTCCACCTATATTTACTGATCTTTGCCTCAGTATAGTCTGCTTTTTGTTCTTGAGTTAGAAATATTGCACATTGACTGCACCAACACCTTCAGTACATGGAAACATTTACTGAACCAAATGAAAGGTGAAAAGCAGATTAAATTCTTTACTGATTTATGTCCATTCTGTGTTTCAGGGGTCCTCCTCGCCGTCCTCCGCCTAATGCCATAGAACAAATAAAATCATTAAATCAGTCATTACGGTTAGGACATCTGCTTTGTCGCAGCCGAAATCCTGACTTTTTGCTCAATATCATCCAGAGACAGGTATGCTCACTTATAGTGCCTAGCCCAAAATAACTTTTGACATAAACAAATTACCAAACTAGTGTGTAATTTCTGCAAATTGCACATTCTGTAAGCAACAAAGCATAAATAATTGTATTATGTAATTTGTTCTCAAGGTATATAAGCAATTCAAGTGTAATTCTTTGAGATGTTGGTGAATCAGTGTTTACTTTAGATTTGCTAAACTGCACACTGCTAAATATGTTTAATGAGAATGTCAGTCACATGCCTTTTTAATGATCCCCAGGAACTCTAGGACTTCAGTAATGCTAATATTCAGTTAGTGATTTCAGGTCCTGAGGTCACCCTTGGCCTTACCTTGTCTTGCCTTGCTTGCATCACTGTTGATCGGTGAGGCTAGAGGTGGCAGGGAATAGCGCCAAGCATGACTTAAGAAAATTAATATGTTGTTTGCCAAGTGGTAAAACTCTGTAACTTAGCAACTATACATTCAGATACTCTCATGTTTAAAGGAAAAGGTGGGGTTCACTTTAAAGTGGTTGTAAACCCTGGGGAAAAAAAAATCTGCAAGACAAAGGCATGATTTATTTTATTCATTTAAGGTACTTATATAGCGCTGTCAATTTACGCAGCACTTTACATATATATTGTACATTCACATCAGCATAATGAGCTAGTATGCATCGCATATGCGGGCTGGAGCCGCGATGGCATCGCATGAGCCGCTGGTCACAGCACACTTACTGAAGAAACTGCACCCTTGGGCCATTTCTTCAGTGCGCATGTGCCGATGACGTTGGCACACGCGGATACAGTGAATATCTCCTAAACAGGTTTAGGAGGTATTCACAGTACCTACAGGTAAGCCTTATAGGCTTACCTGTAGGTTAAAGTGGTTGTAAAGGGTTTACAACCACTTTTAGTCACTTCAACTTGTTGTAACATGCATTGCCTGCTTTGGGAACTGTTCATTTTTTTTAATATTATGATTTTTATTACATTTTCAGCACATTTTCCACATTTTTCACAGAATCTCTTTAATTATAAATCACAAATTATACAGCCAATATAAAGCATTATTCTACTAATGATAAATACATGTACAAAACTTATGTTATCAATTTTGAAGTTCTGTTTTCCAAGAGATCATTCCATGTGATGATGGTACACCTAGATTCAGTCACACACGAGGAAAAATGAAAGTCAAGGAAACTAAACAAGGAAAAATAAAGTATTTTTTCCACACGGAAATATACCTCTCCCCACCCACAGACTAACATCTCCTAATCCATTATGTTCTATGACAAAAGAAAAAAAAACCCATTTAACACAGCTGCCTAAATTTCGGGTTTCTACAAAAAGATCTCCACAAGGAACATATTTCCGAAAATTTGGGATAATTCTCTCATAAGATGGCAGTTAATTCTTTCATTCTTGGCAAACAGTGCATTTCATCTGCCCATTCCCCCAAATTACGGTAGGTGGAGAAGAAATGTTAATTTTGCGGAGCTTTCTATTTATTCCAGTAGAGTGCAGCCCCAGCATGTGTATTTTGGCCTTGCAGATCTGTGTAAGTGAACCTGTACTCTGTATTCTGAATTTAAAAGTAAAAGTATGCTATTAATTTTATTAGCTTAGAAAGCCTCTTCTGTGACCCTCTCTGTTTTGGTTTTATTTAGATGCCGTGGCCTGATTATCTCTGTTTTGATGCCTAAGATCCATCACCTGCCTAGTGAGATTGCTCTTTCTTCTACTGAGGCAGTCTCATTGGACTGTGGATTGGTAGTTGGCAGAACTCTGCTTGCTGAGTCCCTGGTAATAAGGGAAACCATTTCAGATAAATGTAGAAAATAGTGTAATGCTGTGTCCTTCAATGAGAAAAGGATTTCATGGTGACTACAGGAGAATCTTTTCTTTTTCTTTCTTTTTTTTTTTTTTTAATCAAAAAAAAAAAGGGTTTTATAAAAAAAAAAACAACAATAGATACAGGTATTGATGTACTTGCATAGAACAATACACTATTTCTCACATTGTAGACATGGACGATGATATACATGTACTATAACACAAACCATCTCAATTCTTTTTAAGCATATAACCTGCATTATTTAAGAAAAAGCTATAACCCAAACTAAACAAATTGAACGTTCCCCCTCTTAGCTGCCAGCCCATGTTAATAATCTGAGGTTAATGTTACCCCTACTAGTATTTATGTTCCCCATGACCTCTAGACTTACAAAAGTCTATTCAATAACAATTGCTGCGGTGCCAAGCTCGGTACCTCCAACCATGGTTACCACATTGAGAGAAACTTTTTGGGGGCCCCTCTATGAATATAAGTCAGCCTTTCTTTGATCAACATTAAGTTAACCTGAGCTACCCACTCTCCCTTTGTTGGAACTCTGGGTGTTATCCAACATCTGGCCATAAGCTTACGCGCCAAATAAAGCAGTCGGATCACTGCCAGATGGGCATGGGGAGTCAAAAGCTCCTCATCAAGAGCACCCAAGAGGCACACCAATGGATCTCTACTAAGCGGGTATTGATAAATTTGCGAGATTGTAGAGATAACCTCCTCCCAATACCGGAAGAGTTTGGGGCACCGCCACAACATGTGAATAAAATCGCCGTTTTCTCTCTTGCATTTCGGACACAATGGGCTGTCTCTACATCCCCAGTCATGCAACCGTTGTGGTGTTCTGTACGTTCAATGTAATAGGAAAAGGTGAGACAATTTCTGAGAGGCTGACAAGGACACCAATGGGGCGGCACCTACACATAATTCCCAAATGTCTCCATCAATGGCTCCCACGTCTTCCTCCCAGCCCCTCCTACAAGGCAATATCTTGTTACAATGTATGGCTGCAAGGACCATGGAGTATACCGTGGAAATCATTCCGTTTTTATCCGTAGTCTGGAACACTTCTCCTATAAAGGGATGTGCTGTCAACTCTAACTTAGTGACTCTTGCCTGTGCTCCCAGAGCATGTCACAGTTGTAGGAATTTATAGAAGTGGGAATTAGGGATCTGAAATTCCTGTTGTAACTCTGAAAAGGATTTTAGAACCGAGCCACTATACAGTTGCGAGATGAATTTAATACCTGCTTCTTCCCAGCCTCTAAAGCCTTCCAATTTCAATAATTCCTTATATCCTAAATTTCGCCATATGGGGGTGTTTTTCAAAAGCCCATTATATTCAATCTAGTCTTAATATGTTCCTACACTGTTGCGATAATTGAAATAGTAGGTAATGTCTTCGACAAATGCGAGAGACCACCCTCCAGGTGCGTCAGAGCAGAGCACTCAAATCCCTCCGGTATAATCATACTGCAAATTGGGTCTAATGGGTCCAGGTCCCCCCCATACGTATAAACCATTTCCTCAGTATCCATACCGGTGTGTTATTTAAGACCTAAAGGAGCTGAGGGGCCCACACCATTTTTATTAAATTAATCCTCCCAACCACCGAGAGGGGCAGCTTGCAGCAGCTGGCGCATTTCTCCTTAAATTTGGTCAGTACAGGTACTAAATTCAGTTGTATAAAGTCATTTGGGTCAGGTGTGACATGGATTCCCAAAAATTTGAGGGATCACCACAACCATTGCCGCGCACTCCGGGAGTGGCTCTAGCAAGGGATCTAGGGGCAACAGTACAGATTTGTCCCAGTTAATAGTAAAGCCCGTTAATTTGCCAAAGCTATCAATTGGATGCATTACCTCCCTCAGTGTACCTCTAGTGTCCCCTAAGTATATCAGGGTATCGTCGGCATACATTGACATCACTTCCTCCCTCTGTCCCCTCCAAAACCCCACGATCTCAGAGGAAGCCTGCATGCGTGCTGCCAGGGGTGACAAGGGGCACCCCTGCCTAGTGCCCCTATGCAGCGGAAAAGCCCCCCGACAGTAACCCTAACACGGGCCGATGGGGACGCGTACAACACCTGTACCCAACGTTTAATTGTCTTGCCGACCCCAAAGCGTTCCAAGACCTCCCACAGATATGGCCATTCCACACTGTCGAAGGCCTTGGCCGCGTCCAAGGAAAAAAAACGCTCTATTCCCTGTGTTATCTATAGGCAACTGCAAATTTAGGAACAACCTCCGTAGATTTTGGGCCGTGGAACGATTCGGGATAAATCCACACTGATCTCTATGGACCAGCTTGTGGATAACTTTGGATAGTCTGGAGGCCAAGACTTTGGCCAGTAGCTTAACATCAGCCGTTAACAACAAGATGGGTCTGTATGAGTCCGCCCTAAGGGTATGCTTACCAGGTTTCAAGAGAACAACTATTATAGCCTCGTTCATTGATTGGGGAAGTCTTCCGACCTCCAGTGCCTCATTGTATACCTTAAGTAATATCGGAAGCAGTTGCTCCGCATATCGCCCATAAACCTCTGAGGGGAGCCCATCCGCGCCCGGTGTCTTCCCGTTGGCAGCCTGTTTTATAGACAAGAGGAGTTCCTCCTCTGTAATAGGGTTATTAAGCAACTTGACATCATGGGGAGAGAGAGTCGGCAAGGGACACCCATCCAGGAACTCCAAAATGTCCTCCCTGGACGGGTGGGCCTTAGAGGAATAGAAGTCCCTGTAAAAGGTACTAAACACTTCCAAAATGTCCTGTGTGGACTGCCGCATGCCTCCCTTCTGATCAAGTATTCTCTCAATGTGTCCAGATCCTTGCTGATTGCGTATTAACATAGCTAGCATGTGCCCCATGTTTTCGCCCTCTTCAAAATGTTTTTGTTGCAAAAAGAATCTCTTATTCTCTGCTAGTTGCATCTCTACCTGCCTCATCATGGATTGCGCCGCGAACCACCCTCTCCTAGATTCGTCGGAGGGGTCTTCAATATATTGTGCCTCCGCCCTTCCAGCCTCCGCGAGGGTAACCATCTCCCATTCTTTAGTGAAAGATTTAATGCTATTTATTAGGCAAATAAATTGGCCTCTCAAATAAGCCTTGGCAGCGTCCCACACTACTCCTAACTCAGCTGAGTCCAAGTTAACCTGAAAGAAGTATTTCAGCAGATTGGCGATGGGGTCTGGATCAGGGAAAAGATCCAGCCAGAACGGATTAAGCTTCCAACTGTGCTGCCCTGGTGTCACCGGGAATCCCAATTCCACCCAAAAGGGGGAATGGTCTGAAATCCGCCTAGGCTCATACTCTGAATCATCTATAATGGGTAAACAGGCCTGGTTACCCAGCCCCAAATCTATACGGGACAACCCGTCCTTGGCAACCGAGTGGCAGGAATATACTTTTTGGCAGGGGTGTCTCATTCGCCACACATCCCTCAGCCCCAACTCTAACAGTAGACGTGCAAATGGTGTTGTTTTACCTAATGAGGATTGCTGTGGGGTACCGCAGTTGAATCTGTCCCATATTGGGTCCAGTACATTATTATAGTCCCCGATGGCTAACATCGGAGTGTCCGGGTATTGGGCCATAAATTTCGCCAGGGATTTGAGTATCTCTGCCGAGAATGGTGGCGGAATGTACACCCCTGCTATTATGCATAACACACCATATAGTTTACACAAAAGGAACACAAATCGCCCATCCGGGTCCAAGACCACCCTTATGCACGTAAAAGCAATGCCTTGTTTCACCATGATGCTTACCCCCCTTGCATAAGTGGAATAAGTGGCATGGTATTGGGGGCTATAGAGTTTTGCTGCCAAGCTGGGGACCGTGCCGGGTGCGAGAGAAGTTTCCTGTAAACACAGAATGTCCGCCCTCAGTTGTTTTGCTGTTCGGAAGACAGCTAGACGTTTCACAGGAGTGCCCAGGCCCCGAACATTCCATGCCAACAGCCTTAGCTTATTAGACATTAGAGCTGCACGATTAATCGTATGAAGATCGCGATCTCGATCTACCCCCCCTGCGATCTCAATTGGGCATTGCCGCGATTTTCAGTGCAGTTAAAAGGAGTCAGACTTGGGGGGCGAATCAGGCGATTTGACAGTAAAATAAAAGTGCCTGAAGTCTTTTGAAGTCAGAGCTGGCTTGAGTCTCAGGGGAACAGCCAAGTCTGGGCATACAGCCAGCTTCTGAGTCATCATTGAGATATGTTCCCCTCAAGTAAGTCTCAAGTTACTTCATTGAGAATAGTTACTACTGAGTCTTCGACCGACATACGGGTCTGAACCGACAAGGGGACTCTGAGTTCGGTCGAGACTGAAGTTTTCTGAAGTCCGTGAAAATAAAATGACAGTTTAGC
>BLSH010346489.1:1801286-1811946 GCA_018402905.1 Glandirana rugosa | reverse complement strand
GTCCGCCCTCAGTTGTTTTGCTGTTCGGAAGACAGCTAGACGTTTCACAGGAGTGCCCAGGCCCCGAACATTCCATGCCAACAGCCTTAGCTTATTAGACATTAGAGCTGCACGATTAATCGTATGAAGATCGCGATCTCGATCTACCCCCCCTGCGATCTCAATTGGGCATTGCCGCGATTTTCAGTGCAGTTAAAAGGAGTCAGACTTGGGGGGCGAATCAGCGCGATTTGACAGTAAAATAAAAGTGCCTGAAGTCTTTTGAAGTCAGAGCTGGCTTGAGTCTCAGGGGAACAGCCAAGTCTGGGCATACAGCCAGCTTCTGAGTCATCATTGATAAGAGTTACTTCATTGAACTCTGAATGAACTCCCCTTGTATAGAGTTTTGGTTTAACCATTTGAAGACTAAATCTTTCCTCACACTTGCTGTTTACAAATAAAAATCCATTATTTTGTGCTAGAAAATGACTTAAAACCCCCAAACATTATATATTTTTTTTTAGCAGAGACCCTAGAGAATAAGATGGCAGTTGTTGCAATATTTTATGTCACACGCTGTTTGCGCAGAAGACTTTTAAACGCAATTATTTTGGAAAAATTACCCCTTTCAAAAACCTACAGTGCTGTTAGCCCATTTTTTTTTTTGTATATTTAATATATTACGCCGCGAGAATCGTGAGAGAATCGTGATCTTTATTCTAAGCAACAAAATCGCGATTCTCATTTTGGCCAGAATCGTGCAGCTCTACTAGACATTAATATTTGGGGTCCAATTAATATACAACACTCCGGCAACCCCCCGGGGGCACCAGCACAGTCCCCCCACCTTTCGCACCCAAGTGGGCAATGCAATCAGTTAGGAGCCTTTGGCCTTGAGATACCGATCTGTGCAGAGGTTCATGAAGCAACCTTGCTTTTTCTATAGCGGAATCGCTTAGCAGATGCATATTCACATATAGTATATGGGAGACCATGGGAAATTGTATTATTAGGCTAGCTGCAAAGGAGCAAACAGTATACAAACCAACTGGGTCCAACAGGAACCCATAAACCTTGAGTGCGAGATCCAGTTATCAGTCAAAGATCTCCTGTGGGGTGAACAGTAAAAGCTCAAGAATGTTTCCTGAACTTTTAAAACAGCAGAAAACAGAAAAAAAATCCTTTCTCAGGTGTGCGAATCTCCAACCTTAATCCGCCTTGACACCAGGTATGAACAGTCAACATATGCTCAGCGCTTAATATCATTCCTTTGTATTGTATCAGGGTACTGCTTGCTGCGGAGGTGTATGTGTTCAAGAGATCTTTCCTCCCTGTCCAGCCATGTCACTGCATCAGTCGGTTTATCAAAAAAGAGGACTTCACCCTTGGCCACCACCCTCAGTTTGGCCGGGTAAAGAATGGCATATTGTACATTGAGATTTCTCAGGCGTTTCTTGACATCCAGAAATGTTTGCACGGCAGCGGAATAATCTGGAAACAAGTATATTTTAGTGTTGTCCATAACCAGTGCTTTATGCATGACGCAGGCCTTAGAAAGGATCATATCCCTATCTTTATAATTCAGCAGCTTAAATAAAAAGGCCCATGGAGGATGTCCTGGAGGAAGAGGGCGCATAGGTACTCTATGAGCTCTTTCTACGGAGAACATAGGGGTGAAGGAATCTTTGCCAAAAGTTGCAAGCAACCACGATTCAATAAAAGCCCCAGGGTTCTTCCCCTCGGCCCTCTCCGGTATCCCAACGGCCCACACATTATTCCTCCTCATCCTGTTTTCGAGCTCATCGAGCCGGTCCGTGTGCTGAGCAGTGACCATAACATTGTATTTCAGGTCCCTGGCCATGGGCGCCATATCATCCTCCATGCTGCTGACCCTCTCCTCCCAATGCAGATATACGTTCTCTGAGTCTCTGCATATCCTGCCTGATGTAGGATACCTCTGCCTTCACTCCTCTTATCTCAGTGGTAAGCATGGTTATGGAAGAGGTACATCCCGTGACTGCAGAATCTTTTCTTTTTTAGGCATCCTCTCAATCGATGCCCTGGTTGGCAGACCTGGTCCAATCTAGTGAGGGGTCTTTGGATGTGTTACCTGTGCAGTGCTTGTGTGAGTTCCTTCTACATGATGCTGCTGATGAGTCAGGAACAGGTGAAGATGATGAGGAAAATGAGAGCAAGGAACAAAAAGCCAAAAAACACCAGGTAGGTTTGGATATTTTGTGCCACTTCACTTGTTTAATCTTGGGGGAATATGATCTCACGCTAACAAAACAATAAATATTTGTACGAATTGCCATGCACAATGTTCACAGATTTTTTCATTCATTATATGTTTTATTGGTATTAAAGTTGAAATCTTTAATTCCAGTTTTGTATTCATTACAAATTATGTGAAAACAATATGCAATTTTACATGGACGTAGTAGAAGTACTTGAGTCTTAATAGCATCCTTCTGTATAGCCCTCTGAGCTCCTGTATACAGACTGGGAAGGTGGTCAGTGTTAGGAACAAATAAGGGCTCTATGCTTTGCACAGGTGTGTCAGTCTAATATTATGAACATGCTTACAGGGGGAGGAGAGCAGAGACATGCCCTAAAGTTTCTCTTGCTGCTCCTTCTTTGTCTATTCACTGGCCGGGTGGGTCCTGGACCAGGCTTTAATATGTATAGTAGTAATAAACTCTTAGTATTTTTAGTTTGACTCTTTAAGCACAATAAAATAAATATTCCCCAATAAACTATTCAAATTCCTATGCCAACATTTGCAGTTTACAGCTCTCAATGCTTCTGGCTCCTGCTTTCTCATTGCTGCTTCCCTGAACTTCCTGCCTTCACAGGAAAGCGTTGGCAGTGTTTAGCATGGTCTCCAGTTAGTCTGTTAGCCCAGAGGAGGAGATTTATTTAGGGGAGTGGATTGCTATCCTAGGCTATGGGGCTGTGTGTTTCAGTTGGTGCACACAGTGTAGGGAGACAGCTCTAATATCTGCATGGAAGAGTGGCTCCATAGGATGCTTCATTGGAAAGTTGAAATAAGTTTGTATATTTAGCAAATTGTCATAATATGAAGCTAGTTATAAACAAAAATCATTAGAGCCAGGTCTACAAATTGCACACCACATATGCATCATTTCATTTAAATTATAATAGCTAATGATGGAGATTGTTACTGGTATGGAAGCATCTTAAAGTGATTGTAAAGTCTCGTAATTTATTTATTTTTTTAAATAACGAACATGTTTTTAATTACCTCCTCTGTGCAGTTGGTTTTGCACAGAGTGGCCCCGTTCCTCCTTGGCTCCCTCACTGGCTCTTACTGGCCCCTCACTCCTATCGAGTGCCCCCACAGCCAGCAGCTTCCTATGGGGGCACCCAAGCCGAGTCAGAGCTCCATGTATCCATTCAGACACGGAGCCTGGCCCCACCCCTCTCTCCCCTGATTGGCCGAATGACTTTGATTGACAGCTGCTGTGTCTCAGCCAATCATGAGGAGTGTCCCGGATGGCTTAGACATTCGTGGACATAGCTGGAAAGAGATGGGGCTCAGGTAAGTAATTGAGGTGTGCTGGGGAGGCTGCTACAAACAGAAGGCTTTTTATCTTAATTCATAGAATGCATTAAGATAAAAACCTTCTGATTTTACAACTCCTTTAATTTCCATCCACAGAATTGTTTGCATTTACCTCTTATTAAAACAACAGCAATCTTTTGCATGGACAGGTTGTAACATATGATGTTGTATTTTTAATGTATCTCTTAGGCTCCTCAAATGTCTAGTAAAGCAGTCTGTAACTGATAATATGGACAGCGCAGAGAGCTGTTCACGTTATTTAAAATGAAGCTACATGTTGAGTTTGTAAGGCGTTAAAGCATCTCAACACCTTCCATTCAAGCCTATAGTAACATGGCATAAATGTGCCGCCATGCATTTGTGGTGTGTTAAAGATAAAGTAAGCTCTCATTTTTTTTCTTATTTTTTTCCCCCCTGCAAAGTAAAGGCATAATGTGCTAGTATGCATCGCATACTAGCACACTATGTGTCACTCACCTGCAAATGAAGCCCGCGTTGTGCCTGCTGCAGGCCGCTTCCATCTTCAGCCATCTTCCTTCTGGGGCTGTGGACTCTGGCTCTCTGACTGGCCAAAGCCGAGTGACGTCACTCCTGCCCATGCATGTGGGAGCCGCTGGCCTCCGTGCCGTTTCTTCAGAGCACATGCACTGATGACATCATCGACGCAGTATACAGTAAATATCTCCTAAACGGTGCACGTTTAGGAGATATTTACAGTACCTATAGGTAAGCCTTATTCTAAGCTTACCTATAGGTACAAATTTCAGAGGGAGGTTTACAACCTGTTTAAGCCTTGTTCAGAAGAAGAAAAAATAGGTGTTTTTAACACTCCTTTAATACACATCAAATGCACACAGGGCATTTTGTGAGTGTTTTTAATGTGCATTAAAAGCATGTTGAACGTGTCCAAAAATACACATTCACATATATATGTTGTTGGAGAAATATTGCGCTAAGTATAGGTCTAAAACAGCAGCTCACACCACAATCAAACAAATCTTGCAAATATAGTGGGGGTTATCGTGTAGCACTTGTTTTGACTTAAATTAATATACCACAACCCTGAATAATGGGTGATTATATAAAAAAAGGTTGTGTGCATAAAACCAAGTGTATACAAAACACAGATATACCTACAAAACAAAAATGTGTACACAAAAAAATAGAAGATATATAGATGTATGTCCAGGGGCCAGGGGTGGACCTTGAGGTTCAGTGACTCTCTCAACTGGGGTACATCCAAAAAATGACTATTGTGTGAACAACAAATTAATAAGCTGCTCAAGTTGAAATTCTCACCTCCATGATCCTGGCTGAGTGCCTGATAGTAGATTGATTTTGCATGATTCTTTAAATTTGAAATACAGAGGTCAAAATAGCTGTGATAATTAACATACACAAGTATAAATGTTTGCATGTTTATGTTCATACGTGCACATGCATATATCCTGGTTCCTTTCCTCATGTTGGAATGCACTGTGCAGTATCAATTGCATTTGCATGTAAAGGGACTGCCCCTAGTCTACACCAGCTTGCAAGTTCCCTAATAAGGTTTTTACTTCGGTTTCTACAAGGTCCCAGTTACTTGTTATGATAATAAATTGTTGTGCCGTGGTTAGGTGATCCTTTGTGTCTGTATGCAATCTGCGTAGTGCAAACACAATTTTCAGCCATGCAGTAGTGCAATCACAGATTTACTGTGCAGCAGAGCTGTGATGCTTTGTACAAAACATTGTAACAGGTTTTACTTATCAAATGTGTGTTGTTCCATAGCTTCCAGATTTCATAATCTCTTAATCAGTTTTGCTATGGGACAGCCCAGGCAGTTGTTTAAACACAATTATGATTTCCTGCAGAGGCAGCAAAAACAGAGGCAACTTCTCAGCCGGCTTCAAGATTTGCTTCTAGGCCCAAAAGCAGATGAGCAAACAACCTGTGAGGTGTTGGACTATTTTCTTCGACGTCTCAGCTCACCTCAGGTTTCTTCTCGAGTCTTGGCCATGAAGGTGAGTGTGCTTTACATTGTTCTCATTTTGTATTACAAAGCCATTAGTATATAGTTGACCACATTGAAAATTGTCTAGATCAGTTCACATATGGATATGTTTGATTCCCCAGGGCCTCTCCATGGTGCTGACAGCGGGGGCTCTGCAAGATGGAGAAGAAAAGGACCAGCCAATGGATGAAGACTCTGCAGACTCTGAACTGATTCCTGGCTACCAGTGGCTACTTAAAGATTTGCCAAAACTTCCACTGTTTGATAGTGTTAAGGGGACTACTGCTGCAGCTTTACAGCAGGTGTGCAACCAAAGTGAATGGTATTCATTGTCAGTTTTTTGAGTTAGGCGTTACTTGACTCAACAGGCCTTGATGGCAAAAGATTAAAGCAGAACTAAAACCCTCCTATCCTTTGCAATCAAGGACTGCCTCCTTAGCCTCTGTTTGATCTGCAGTTGCCATGGTGCTGCACATGTGTTCAGCTATGATGCCAGTCATATGATGGCTTGACAGTTCATTCGAGAGCACATGCAACTTTAACAGTTATAATTCACACATGCCTTGAATATAACTGTTTTAGGAAACAGATTTATAGGTTTAGTTCTGCTTTAACATATACCAACACTTGTGTGATTCTAAAACTTTTGATGGACTTCTTTTTTAACAAATGGGGCATAGTTTGCGCTTTTTTAGAGGCTCAAATATCAGAGGAGGCAGATGTCTAATAATATCGAAGCCATGCACAGTCATTGTCTGGGTTCTCGGTTGTCCTTATTCCATCAGGATCAGTTGAAGATTTTCAGTTATAACTTCCTTTGGGTCCTTTCACATGGGCTTTTCTGTAATATGGATTCCGCTTGCTCAGCGGGGGATCGATCCGTTGATCCCCACTATGCAGACGGTTGACAGAACAGTCTCCGCTCACTGTGCGAAGATGGACCTGACAGAGCCCCGCTGTCCTCTATGGAAGATTGGCTGTCTGTTTTCATCCGATCTGATCCTTCAGATGGATGGAAAATAGGGTTTCCATCTGTCTGGATTTCACGGACAGGATCGGATATCGGTGGATGTCAGCGGACATGTCACTGCCGCTCCATTTACTATTCAGGTTCACCTGATTGGAGCACCCGTGTGAAAGGGGCCATAGTGTCATTGTGTTGTCTAAAGTATTTTATTTTGTTCTTCCCCCAGGCTATTCATATGGAGACTGATTTACGGACCATTAGTGCCTATCTAGTTTACCTTTCTCAGCATGCACCAGTAGAAGATCAGGCACTACACAATGAACTTGCCTTGGTGAGTGTCAAGTAGATTTCTAGTGATATTTGTGCCTTCAACATGGTTATCCTGTGGATACTAACTATGAACTAGTTGGTGACAATAAATAAATGTTTCTTTGTATTTTTAAATTAATGTTTAGAAAAGGTTTCAATGAAAATAGGGCTTTTCTTGATATAATTAATTTTGCTATCACAAAGGGACAGAGACAGATTCATTGTCTTGGAGCTTACACAGGGCTTCTGTTAATTACACCCGGCATCTAAACTGAGGCCATGCATGCCAAACAGGTGTTCTTTAATCTTTGTGGCACCAAATTACCAAGTACCTCATAGATCTGCAATACCTAGAGGTTGCTCTTTTTCGTGGTTGCTTTGGGTTACTGTATTTTGTATCTTGCTTTGAAAAAGGCAGTAAGAAACTATCCTCCTTTTATGGACTCTGCTGTTGCCAGTGACATTCAGGTTTACCTTTATTGTCGACAGAATGCAAATATGCGGGTGCATCTCAAAAAATTAGAATATCATCAAAAAGTTAATTTATTTCAGTAATTCAATTCAAAGTACAACTCATATATTATATAGATCCATTACACACAGAGTAATATATTTCAAGCATTTCTTTCTTTTAATTTTTATGATGAGGGCTTACAGATAGTGAAAACCCAAGATTCAGTATCTCAGAAATTTAGAATATTGTGGAAAAAGTTCAATATTGTGGACTCATGGTATCGCACTCTAATTAGCTAATTAACTCAAAACACCTGTAAAGGTTTCCTGAGCCTTTAAATGGTCTTTCAGTCTGATTCAGTAGGTTACACAATCGTGGGGAAAACTGCTGACTTGACCGTTGTCCAGAAGACTGTCCTTGACACACTCCACAAGGAGGGTAGGTCACAAAAGGTCATTGCTAAAGAAGCTGGCTGTTCACAGTGCTGTATCAAGCATATTAATGAAAAGTGGAGTGGAAGGAAAAAGTGTGGTAGAAAAAGGTGCACAAGCAACAGGGATAGCCGCAGCCTTGAGAGAATTATGAATCAAAGGCCATTCAAGAATTTGGGAGAGATTCACAAGGAGTGGACTATGACTGTTGTCTGTGCTTCTAGTGTCACCACACACAGACGTGTGCTACAACTGTCACATTCCTTGTGTCATGCCACTCTACAACTTGTGACAACGTTAAGAAGCATGTCTTACTTGTGCTAAGGAGAAAAAGGACTGGACTGATGCTCAGTGGTCCAAAGTCCTCTTTTTGGATGAAAGTACATTTTCCATTTCATTTGGAAATCAAGGTCCCAGAGTCTGGAGGAAGAGTAGTGAGGCACAGAATCTAAGTTGCATGAGGTCCAATGTGAAGCTTCCATAGTCAGTAATGATTTGGGGAGCCATGCCACCTGCTGGTGTTGGTCCACAGTGTGTTATCAAGTCAAAAGTCAGCGCAGCCCTCTACCAGGAAATTCTAGAGCACTTCACTCTGCTGACCAGCTTTATGGAGATGCTGATCTCATTTTCCAGCAGGACTTGGCACCTGCCCACAGTGCCAAAAGTACCAATATCTGGTTTAATGATCATGGTATCACTGTGCTTGATTAGCCAGCAAACCTGCCTTACCTAAACCCCATAGAGAAACTGTGGGGTATTGTCAAGAGGAAGATGAGACACCAGACCCAACAATGCAGATGGAGCAGAAGGCCGCTATCTAAGCAACCTGGACTTCCATAACACCTCAGCAGTGCCACAGGCTGAGCGCCTTCATGCCGCGCCGCATTGATGCAGTAATTCATGCAAAAGGAACCCGACCACGTGCTGAGTGCATTCTATACTGTACATGGAGATACTTTTCAGTAAGCCAACATTTCTGTATTAAAAACCCTTTTTTTAAATGGTTTTATGTAATAATCTAATTTTCTGAAATACTGAAATTTGGGTTTTCACTAGCTGTAAGCCGTAATCATCCAAATTAAAATACATATATCATTATATGTCTAATGATTCTAGATCACATGTGTCAAACACAAGGCCCGGGGGCCGAATCCGGCCCTCCAGGCCATTTTATGTGGCCCTCATACCTCTCCTGCAGCTGCAGAAGAGGTCCAGCCCTCCTTTGGTCTTCCTCCAGACCCTGTACTTTCTGCTTCCCAGCAACGCCACAGCTCATTCCCAGCAGCAGCTCAACATAAGGGGGTTGTACTGTGATGTAAGAGAGGGTAGGGGGCTCTCGACTTCTGATGGTGATGGGGCTCTTGATATCTGATGCAGGGGGGGGGGGGGTGCTCTGGACATTTAGTATTACATATACAACCGGCCCTTTGAGGGCAATAATAATGCTGATGCGGCCCACTATGAAATTGAGTCTGACACCCTTGTTCTAGATAATATGAGTTTCACTTTTTGAATTGAATTACTTAAATTTACTTTTTGATGATATTTAATTTTTTTGCGATGCACCTGTACAAAAGTTATTTGCAGGTCTATTCTGCTATATCTGATATGTATATTGTTCATCCCTGAAGTGTTCAGATTTCTATGTTGTCTGTTGTGGACACACATGTAATAAATTTAGATCTTGTTTTGTAGGATGTGGCCCGTCTCACAGTGGAACGCTCTACCATAATGAGTCATCTCTTCTCCAAGCTGTCCTACTGCAGTGAGTCTAATGCTGTCCTGTCTGCATTACTTTCCATCTTCTCACGCTATGTCAGACGAATGCGGAAGAGCAAAGAGGGTGATGAGGTGTACAGCTGGGTATGTTTGTCACCATGTGTTTTGTTTTGTTTGATGTATACATAGTTTAGTAGTGTGCGAAAATATATCACAAGAAAGCTGACCATTTCTTTATTGTACATCGTAGGACACAGAAAAGTTATTAGTCATTACTACATGGGTTATGCTGCCTTCTCCATGTGAATAGCAACTGGCCAAAGAGTGGAATTTCTATCCAAGCATAACTCTTCCCAGCTTAGCTAACCCTCAGTTTTGTGCTGGTGTCTGAAGGGGATGGAAGGTTTTCCTGAGTGTTTCTGAGGATCTATTTTTTGAGACTTTAGTTTTTGTATACCTAGGCCTGTTCTTAACACACCTCTGTCTGGACAGAGATAGGTCCTCTCCGGATTGGTCACTTTGGTCAGCAGGCCATGAGTGTTTGTACCCAGATCCCACATACAAAAGTGCCAACCTATAATGTCTATTATTCTGTGCTGGATCCTGCAGACCGCAACCTCCCCATGTGCAGCTTACACAGTGATCTCACTGGCAGTGTGCTCTGCAGGTCCAGGGCAGTGATTCTCCCAGAGGAGACTTGAGTCCCTAAAGGCTCTGCGGGGTGTGCCCACCATCATGGATGAAGTTTTGGCCTACTAGGCCCTGCAGTGTGGACTGGTAAGTGCCTCTGTGTTTGTGGAGTTGCGGCAGCTCCGCTTAGTGTTCCCAGCTCTGCAGCCTTTGGTGGCTGTTATAGAAGTGGACCAAGCCCTTAATGTCTGGGCAAAGCAAATGTTCTGTTCCAGAGAATCTGATCTGGAAGATCCTGCCATTTGGCAACTACTGGACAATTATCAGAGAGTCCTGAGCTTCTCGGTAGATGTCTAGGATGATTCCATATGGATCCTGGGGCTTAAGTGTTGGTGGAACTTACATTCCATTACATTGGTTAAAAGTACAGGGTGGGCCATTTATATGGATACACCTTAATAAAATGGGAATGGTTGGTGATATTAACGTCCTGTTTGTGGCACATTAGTATATGTGAGGGGGGAAACTTTTCATCTTCGAGTCCTGAGAGACTATTAACAGGTCATCAACGGTTTACCGTCCTAGAAGG
>BLSH010346489.1:1744093-1768004 GCA_018402905.1 Glandirana rugosa | reverse complement strand
CGTCCCCACAAAGTCAAGAAGAGCTGCGTCTGTCAGTGAACGTAGGAGAAAAAGGGATTTTATTATAACTTACCGTAAAATCCTTTTCTCTGAGTTCACTGACAGACGCAGCACCCACCCCTCTGGGCTCTGTTTTGGTACGGCTTGTGTACAAACTGGAGAGTCCTCTGTGAGGGGGGGTTTTAATGTAGGAAAGGAGGACGGCCCCCAGGGGAGGGGCCAGCTGAATTCTTTCCCTGCCTAGTTAACTCCTGGTAAGACGAACATAAAACCCACAAAGTCAAGAAGAGCTGCGTCTGTCAGTGAACTCGGAGAAAAGGATTTTACGGTAAGTTATAATAAAATCCCTTTTTTCTAACAAGTTTAAAGGCCCATTGCAATTAATAGGAAATAATTTATGGAAATAATTTATGGAAAGGAAAACCACCAGAAGTAAGCACTCCAAATGCTTGACTTTTCTATGCTTTTAGCTGCATATTCAACTTGGTGACAACGTGTCTCTAACAAACATGAATCATACTTTTGATTGCAGCGCTACAGGATTTAGAGCCCCAGCAGCTACTGCTCTTTGTTCAGTCTTTTGGCATTCCAGTGTCCAGTATGAGCAAATTACTACAGTACCTAGACCAGGCGGTTTCCCATGAACCTCAGGCCTTGGAACAAAATATTATGGATAAAAGTGAGTATTAGATTCTCAATACTAATTTAGTTCCATCTTTGTGTGTGGTATTTTGTGATAGTCAATGTCATGTAAGGGCATCCGGATATTTAATGGCTAGCAGTATGTCTTGCTCTTACTTGAAGTTTATTTTTCTATTTTGGCAGATTACATGGCGCACCTAGTGGAGGTTCAGCATGAAAGAGGTGCTACAGGAGGACAGACATTTCATAGTCTGCTGACAGCCTCTATACCACCCAGAAGAGGTAAACTTCACTATAACCAAAGCTTGCCCTCAATAAACACTATGTACACTTGTTAACGTAGAGCTGAAAGCAGGTATAGAAAAAATGTATTTATTAATTCAATTCTACTGGACTCCAGCCAAGTATTCATAGTCCCTGGGTTCATACCTTCAAGTGATTGAACACTAGAAAAGCTTTCAAACACACTCCCATATTACCCTACCCCACCCCAAGAGCCCTCACTTTTTTGCTAGTGTCCTAAGGTGAATGACCTCTTCTCCTTCACAGAGAAATCATTCTTAGCTTAAACCGTGTTTTTTTTTATTTCTCTTTATTATTCTATTTTTAAATTCTTCAGTCAACTCAGTCACTGCCTTCTAATACCACAAATAGAATTTGTGCATTCAGATTGGTGCAATCTCGGTAAACCTTGGGAAAAGTGCCTGAAGCCCATGCTGTGAGGACAGCATGTAATGTTGCTTCAGGCACTTGATCCTACCTCACCTTGGCACTTGGTGCAAAGAATCTAGTCAGCCACAGGGTGCTACATAGGTCCACACTATCAACCTATACATCACCCTTCTTTATCCTCTGAAGACATCCGCTGCACCAGGCAGAATGCGTCTAGGGTGAGGCCAGTGGCTTCACCCTACTCTAACAATTACTCTAGCATTTGTGCTGGCTTTGAATAACTAGTGAAGGACTTTGGAGTCAGTGGTATAGTGAGTGGTGGCCCCAAATTTAATGTTTTCTTTGTTGATCACTTATGATTTGAAGATCGTTACTGTTTGATGAGGGAACTGACACACTTGTCTTTGAGGTGGTTTGGGATTCTTACATGTGGACTTTCATTTTCAGGATTTCACATTTGGACATTTATATATTTTTCATTTTAAGTTTAGTTCTCTGTTATGCATAAATTAATTATATGCTATGGGACAGCTATTTTGTCATTTATTTTCATGCACATTTTTTGCTATAGTTTAATATGAGTTATTTTTTCTCACACATATTTTTGTATTGATTACTACAGAGATAATGGTTTTGCATACCTTTTAGAGTAGTTATATACTGTGTTTTGCAAAAGTACTCCTTTTTGAGTTAGGTAATTAAACAGGCTGCTTGTAATTTCATTATAGAGGAGCTCCGTGCTAAACTCTTTGGATTTCACTTTAGACTCTGTTCTTTCTATGGCTTATTTGCAGAGAGGCAAATTGTATGTGTATAAGGCCTCATGCACAAAGGACGTTTTTTTGACTGTTTTTCAGCAGCTGTTTTCAGCTGCAGAAATTTTTTTCTATAGTCAATAAACCCTCCATCATGTTATCCTATGTGTTCATGCACACACAGGCTGTTATCAATTGTTTTTAGCAGGAACGGTTTTGAGCTGTAAAAAAACCCCAAGAGCTGAGGGTTTTTTTGGACTGTTTTCAGGTGTAAAAACATTGAAACGCTTAAAAAGTCCAAAACCGCTCAAAAATGCTTAAAAACGTCAATCCCCAACGTTTTTGGACGTTTTAGACCAATTGGAAAAAAAAAAAAAGTAAAAAAACATTGGCCCTTTAAAAACGGGAAAAACTTGAAAAAACGGTGGTAATATAACGCTGGTAAAAGCTGAAAACATCTCTGATAAGTCCTGTGTGCATGAAGCCTAAAAGTAAACAAGGATAAAACAAGCACTACTCAATTACACACAGATCTTTCCCTGGTGTCCTGGGGAAAGGAGATTGCTGATCCTAGCTAGTTTGTTAAAAATTAGACTGTTCTTTACAGGTGGATTGGTTTTATATCTTGTGTCTTCACATTTTGGACTGTTCTTTATCAGTTATATTATTTATCTGGTCCTTGAAATTTACAGACAGTGCTGATGTGGTTAAAAGGAAGCCAACAAATGAAACCCCCCAAGGACAGGTACGGCCGAGGGGTCTCACCCAGATCCCAGTGCTAGGTCCAGAGGATGACTTAGCTGGAATGTTCCTGCAGGTAAAATGCTCCTCCGTGATATTATTTATTTTATTGCTGTTTGTTTTAATGATAGTAGATGACATCTTCTGTTTAATGCTGTTGGATTCTATCTGGGTATATATTATTGTAATTTAGATTCATAAAATACCTAAATGCTCAGTGACAGCAGTTAGCACTGTCTTAGTTTTTAGACCCTTCAACTTGCAGCTCTGGGGCCTCTGGCCCTGTCTGTTGTGACAGACAGATGGCCTGTCACCTAAGGCTAGCAACATACATATAGATTTCTCTTGTTCAGTCCACAGGCTGAATGAGGGCAATCTAATAAATTCCATTATCCATGCTAAACAGCTTGGATGGAGGAATCTCCCCTGTCTGACATCCGGCACCTGCAGCTGTTAGAATACCCAAACAATGACTGCATCTGATTGGATTCATCACTTGTGTGATGTCAGACATCGTATGTGATTCGCACCGCAATGCTGTGCAGATCACATGCGATGTATGTGCAATGCTAATTCAGCCATACAGATTGTATGGTTGAATTTGCATCGCATACAGACCAAAATAATGAGGGACCTTTTTTTTTTGTCCGCACCAGAATCTGATTGCATGGGTGTTCACATCCATGCATTTCTATTCCTGTCCAAATTCACAGTTGGCACTGTGATTCTTGAACCGTCCTGGGGGTGTCATTACCTTTGTATTGACACCCGCAGCGGTTCACAGAGGGCAGCGTGAACCGCCAGTGATACAGGTACGATGCAGGAACCTGAACTTGAGTTGCAGGGTTTCCCGCATCGCACCAGTGAGAACCAAGCCTCAGACCGACAATTTTCCACCCAGCTACTCTGGCAAAAGTTGATTGAAAAATGAACTTTTATCCAGCTGGATGTGGCTGAGAGGGCTACCCACGTCTTGAAGCAAAGATGAAGGTACTGAAGTTTGAGAGTGAGAGCCTGTTCCAGCACTAAAGGGGTCACTAAATAGGTGTTATACTGACTGGAGACAAGTTGAGTTTGCCCAGAAAAAAAGAGTTAGTCCAGTTAGTTTGCTCTCCCCTGTGGTTTCTGCAGGATCAGCCTGTGTGTGGAGCACATGTCAATGCCAGTTTAACCCTTTAAAAAGAAAGCTCATAAAATCATATCTCACACCTTGTGTGGGTGTGGATGCAAGGCTAAATGTAGATACCATGTTAGCCCAACAGCAAAAAATAGGCCATACACGAACTGTAGATCCAAGTAGAAATTTACTGAAGTCTCATATCATAAAGCAAAATACAAAAACATTTTGAAGCCCTCTTTACCATCATAATATACAGAGACTTCTCTGCACGTCACCTTGATATTGACTCTAGTCTTGTACTTTGACTAGATTGTTATCTGACAGAAAGAGAGTCGAGTTGCTGTTTTGGCGAGACAGAGAGAGATTGTGTTTGAATAGGCAGAGAGCCTGTAAAGCCGGGTACACACTATTCGTTTTCAGCGTTCTCCACTGCTGAGATATTGTGTTCTGACAAGGTGAACCCCCGCCAGAACACTCCGATCAGTGATCTCTGCCATTGCCTGAGAGCGCTGATCGGGAGTCGGCCAGATGCTGGGTTTCCATCATGCTTGGCTGTCTTCTGTCGGACAGACCGCCATACACATGGGCCGAATATTAGCTGTTTTTTTTTTTTTTTTTTTAACCGGCCGTTGTCTCCCGACATTTGGCCCATGTGTGCCCGGCTTAACGCTCAACATGGCCAACTGCATAGCTAGGAGACTTAATATTATTTGTGTTGGTATGGTGTTGGCAAACCCTTGTGAGTATAAACCTTGTGTGAAGATACTTTTTTGATGAATAAGTGGGCAGTAGCTGTAAACATACTTTTTTTTGAGTGGACAGAGTTCCCGGAAAGCTTAATACTTGGAGCTAAATCTCACACTTTTAAGAGGTTGCATTATCTTCCCATGTATGCTTGAGTTTCCGGGATTTACTATGTTTTTGTTAATCAGCTGCCACCCAAAATTGCCCCTTTTCTGTGCTTTAGTTACACATAGTAGGTAAGTTTGCAAAAAGACATTAGTCCGTCCAGTTCAACCTGTGTAGGTGTACGTGTGTCAGTGTCAGTAATCATTTTCCATATCCCTGTATGTTGTGTTCATTAAGATGCACGTCCAAGAGTCTTTTAAAAGTATCAATACTCCCCGCTGACACCACCAATTGAGGAAGATAGTTCCACATCCTTATCGCCTGATACACAACTTAAGGGTAAACTACTTCTCCTCCAATCTCATTGCGTGGCCCCTTACACTCCCTAAGACTGAATATTTTTTTTTCCCTACGCTGGGATCACCATTGATGTATTTATAAATCGTTATCAGCTTCTCTTCTCCAGCGAGAATAAATTTAACGCTTGTAGTCAGTCGTTCCTCGTAATTGAGGTCCTCCTGTCCCCTTAGTGTGGTGGAGACTTAAATTGTGGACATTGACTGATGTTCATGGTTATATGTACTATGTGCTAGCTCCATTTGTGATAGAGCAAAGAGGGATTATAAAGGCTCTGACAAGTATAAATTAATGATAGGATCTCCATCAGCGACACAGACAAATATTTTTATATACTTTTAAAATTCAAAAACCGCAAAATACAATTGTTTAAAAATGATTATAGTTTGATCACACCCATTCATATAATCAGACATAAGTTTTTAAATTCTCAACAGACAGGTGATCTCTTTTACTACCAGACAGGTTACTCCTATATGTCTCATTAGCAAAATAACTTTCTCAGTCGTTCATTGACGGACGCAGCCTCTATTCGTGACATGTGGGGTTTATACACCTTTCACTAGGAGTGGACTAGGCAGAACGTAGTTCAGCTCAAAGCAGACACAGCCCCTCCCAGGGGGCAGTACTCACTTGGCATAACCCCTCCTGCCCTGCTCAGCAACTCGTTCGTAACAAGCAGTACAAACTCAACAAAAGAGGGGTGGGTGCTGCGTCCGTCAATGAACTCGGGGAAAAGGATTTTACGGTAAGTCAAAAAATCCTATTTCTCTTTCTTTCTCACTGACAGACACAGCCCTTCATTGACAAGTGGGGTTATATGCACATCCTACTAGGAGTTGACTAGGCAAATAGAAAGAAAGCAAGCTGGCCCCTCCCAGGGGGCCGTCCGCTCTCTCCCATATAGCCCCCCTGCTCTGCTTAGCATATCAGTTTTATTATGCCTAGTGCAAGGACTTAGACCTGGCTCCCTTATGGGACCTGCGGTTCATCTTTTTTGCTACCGCTTTTTTATTTTTTTCAAGCTATCTGATGAAGACTGCTATCAAGAAGCCGGCTGGGGCATAGAGGATAGCTAGGATCCTGCACCTTCCCCAGCACGGCCGACCAATGCAAGCTAGTCCTAGCCTTGGCGGGGCCCGCCTCATTGTGCCCGTTCCATGCGGGCGGCCAATGGGTGACCCCCACTTGCGCCCGGTGACCAGACTTGGTTCCTGTCCAGGGACCTATGGCCTGCAGCATCCCTCTTCGGCATGAGAGGAAGGTCTGCGACTGGGTGGCTACCAGCTACGCCTGTCGGACTGGTGAGTGACCCCCTCTCTTCCCCCCCTTGGGGCGCGGAGGGGGGGGTGCTAGGCGTATTTTAGCGATTTGGCCGACCGGTGGAGGGTGTTCGCTGGGCTAGTGTCCCCCCTGGGTGTCCTTGTCCCCCTCCTACACTCCCCGCACCGCACGCGTTCGTACCGCCATGCGGCGATCCACCGCCATTTTGCCGTAGCCGCGGCCATTTTGCTGAGGGTTTCCCTCTAGTGCTGAGCGGCAGCCATTTTGCCGTAGTCGCGGCCTGTATTACAGGCTTGGCCTCTTGTGAACATTTTCGGCGGCCATATTGGATGTCCCTGGAGAGTAAAATGCATGCTGCTGCCGTTTTTGCTTCCTCTTTCACTTGGCACAGCGCGGATGACTACAGGCGGCGCAGACTTCTTGACTGGCGGTCCTTAAGCACTCCTGCTGGGAGCAGCGCTTGTGAGGCACAAACTGCAAGTATAGATGGGCTCTCCCTGGGGTGCTGGTAGCGCTGGGTGCAGTCCTCCTGGGGTCTCCCTGGTGATCTGTGGGGTGGCGGTGGGGCTGCATTGTGGGGGTGTCAGGTCATTTTCTATTTTGACTGTCAGTTCCGGTGGTACGATGGCAGATGACCCTGCGGGTCCTTCTGAGGAGGTTTCAGCGGCAGCGCAACCTGCGCTGGGGACCCTGGTGTCCCTGGACCAGCTGAGAGCAGTATTTTGGGAATTTCTTCCCCGGGTGGGGCCGAGCAGCGCTCTGGGGGCCCCTAAAAAGCGTCCGTCTCCCCCTTGTTGCTCAGGGGAAGAGTCCGAACCGGAAATGGCTTCGGGGGTCACGGGGACCCCCGTGGAACTCTCAGAGGGCGAGCTAGTCCCTTTGGACGGTGAAGAGGACCAGGGGGCCTCAGTTGCGTGGGAAAAGGCGCTGGTGGCTGCACCAATTACTAATATCCGTGCGTCCTTGCAACTGGACCAAGCAGGGGAGTCGCAGGTTTCCTCATACGTTTGCGGGTCTGCTAGGCCACCCAGGTCACCTAAGGCTTATCAGGAATGGCAGCGTCCACAGAATTCCTTCGCCCTACCTAAACGCTTCGCTATACGCTATCTCTTTGAGGATAGTTTTGTGAAGAAGTGGGCATCCCCCGCAGTGGACCCTCCGGTGGCTCGCCTGAGCAAGGCAACAACCATTCCTTTGGGAGGGTCTCCCTCGTTTAAGGACCCAGCCGAAATGTGGATGGAGGCGGTGTCAAAGGCACTTTTCCTGTTGGCAGGATCAGCCATGAGGCAGGCCCTGGCGTCAGCCATGGCGGTGCAATATCTGTCTGAGTGTATGATGGAGCTGCAGAATGATTTGGAATGTGGCAGGAGGCGTCGCAGAGAGCAGACCATTTGTTTCAGGGTCTTCAGTACCTGTGTGACGCAGCTCTGGACCTGCTTCCCATGTTGTCAAAAATGTCTCTTTTTGCAGTCATTATCAGATGAGTACTCTGATTACATTCGTGGTCGGGTGACCATGCGTCCAAGAAGGGTCTTACGGATTTTCCCTTTCAGGGTGGTCATCTCTTTGGACCACAGTTGGATGAAATCATCAAGGATTTCACTGGAGGGAAGAGTACTTTTTTTCCGGAGCCCAGGCGGCGGGAGTTCCGCCGCAAGCAGGGTCCTGCCTCTTCGGGTCAGAAGAGGTTTTTTTCATGCCCCTGGCGCAGCGGGCAAGGGGTCAAGGCCCAGCAAGCCTTCCGCAGGGGCCGGTAAACGACCCTGGCAACGCAAGAACGAAAAGGCAGAGAAGTCCTCCTCTGCATGATGGGTTGCCCCCACTCGAACTTCGGGTGGGGGGACGTCTTCTGGGGTTCGCAGACAGGTGGACTGCCCACATTTCCGACTGTTGGGTGCAGGAAGTTGTGTCCTCTGGGTACAGGATAGAGTTCAGCACTCTACCCCCAGACAGGTTCTTCCCATCGAACTTGAGACTCCCTCAGGGGCGTCGGGAGGCCCTCCTAAGGGCTGTTCAGGCACTATCCGAGCAGGGGGTGATCGTGCCAGTACCTCAGTTGGAAAGGTTTCACGGTTTCTACTCCAACCTATTCGTGGCCCCCAAAAAAGGGGGGGGTCAGGCCAGTTCTGGACCTAAAGGCGCTAAACCACTTTGTGAAAGCGCGAAAATTCCGTATGGAATCTGTTCGTTCGGTCGTGGCCGCCCTGCACCGAGGGGACTTCATGGCGTCCCTGGATATCAGCGATGCATACCTCTATGTTCCCATTTGTCTCCGGCACCAGTGCTTCCTGCGCTTTGCGGTGGGAGATCTTCATTACCAATTCATGGCACTTCCCTTCAGTCTGGCCTCAGCTCCTCGGGTGTTCACCAAGCTGGTGGCCCCGGATCTGGCGCTACTGAGGCAGAGAGGCATTGCAGTGGTAGCATACCTAGACGACCTGCTCCTGAAAGCGGAGTCGGCTTCGGCTCTGAAGGAAAACGTGGCTATCACCATGACCTCGTTAAAGAACTTTGGCTGGTTGATCAATCTGCATTAGTCGACGGTGACACCGTCTTTTCGCCTGGAATACTTGGGTCTGATTCTGGACACGGAGCAGGCGAAGGTGTTCTTACCTCCAGCCAAGTTACTGACACTGCATGCAGCGGTGTGAACCCTGCTGTCATGCTGGTGGTCCTCCTTACGGTTTTGTATGCGGGTGTTGGGGCTTATGATTTCAGCCTGCGAAGCGGTACCCTACGCCCAGAGTCACACTCGGCTCTTTCAACGAGCGATTCTGTCCCGGTGGGACAAGTCTCCACTGTCCTTAGACCAGTTGATCAGATTGGATCCTCAGACCAGAGGGTCGTTGACCTGGTGGTTTCGGGCCCTGGCTCTGACGTTGGGGGAAGTCTTTTCTTCCCCTGAATTGGTCGATAGTCACGACGGACGCCAGCCTATCGGGCTGGGGGGTGGTCCAGGGGCAGCTGTCTGCTCAGGGCCGTTGGTCGGCGCAGGAATCTCGCCTTCCGATCAATGTGCTGGAGCTGAGGGTGGTCAGGCTCTGCCTCTCCCACTGGACAGTAAGGTTGCGTGGCCTCCCGATTCGGGTTCAGTCGGACAACGCCACGGCAGTGGTGTATGTGAACCATCAGGCCGGAACGAGGAGCTCGGCAGCGGCTCTCATTCTGCGATGGGCAGAACTTCATGTGCCGGCGATTTCCGCCATTTACATTCCGGGTGTAGAGAATTGGCAGGCGGACTTTCTCAGTCGCCAGACACTGGATCAGGGGGAATGGTCCCTACATCCAGAAGTGTTCTGCCGGATTTGCCACAAGTGGGGCACTCCAGATGTGGACCCCATGGCGTCTCGATTCAATCACAAGGTGAAAACCTTTTGTGTGCAGGATGAGAGACCCGCTGGAGGCCGCCACAGATGCGGTATCGACTTCTGTACGCGTTTCCTCCCATCAAGATTCTACCGCGGCTACTGCGCAGGGTGGAAGCAGAGGGGATTCCAACAATCCTGGTGGCTCCAGATTGGCCTCGGCGTCCTTGGTACGCCGACATGGTGCAAATGGTGGCAGATGTTCTCTGGCGCCTTCCGTTGCACGAAGATCTGTTGTCTCAGAGACCCATCTTGGACACTGCTTTACCCTCGCTGGCTTTGACGGCTTGGGTATTGAGTCCCAGGTGTTGAAGGATAGGGGTGTCACGGACTCCGTGATCCCTACCATGCTTAAAGCGCGCAAGTGTACTTCGCGCAAGATTTATCTTCGCACCTGGAAGGCCTATATTGCTTGGTGCGAGGCGGGGGGTTGGAACCCCCGCTCTTATGTTGTGTCCCGGGTGCTGGCTTTTTTGCAGCAGGGCCTGGATAAAAAGTTGGCATTGAGTACTCTCAAGGGTCAGGTTTCAGCTCTGGCGATTCTCTTTCAGCGGCCTTTGGCATCACATTCGTTGATTCGTACATTTGTACAGGGTGTACGCCATGTGGCTCCTCAGGTACAGTCGCCTATGGCACCGTGGGATTTGAATTTGGTACTTTCTGTACTGCAGAAACCGCCATATGAGAAAATCAGGGCTATTCCCTTGCAATTGCTGTCGCAGAAGGTGGCCTTCTTGGTGGCCATTACATCCGCTAGGCGGGTATCTGAGTTGGCAGCGTTGTCCTGCAAGTCTCCTTACTTGGTCCTTCACAAGGACAAGGCGCTCTTGTGCCCTTCTCCTTCGTTTCTACCGAAGGTGGTTTCTTCTTTTCACATTAATGAAGATATTGTTCTTCCTTCGTTATGTCTGCATCCTAAGGAATTTGAGTTACATTCATTGGATGTCGTGAGGGCTTTGCGGGTGTATTTGGCGGCTACAGCTTCCTTTCGGAAGTCAGAAGCGTTTGTGCTGACGGATGGTCTGCACAAAGGATTGGCGGCCTTGTCGGCTACTGTTTCTCATTGGATCAGACAGACCGTGACCCATGCGTATACTGTTCGGGGCAAGGTTCCCCTTTTTCTGCTCACGGCTCATTCCACCAGGGCTGTTAGCACTTCCTGGGCTTTCAGACACCAGGCTTCGGTGTCACAGGTGTGCAAGGCGGGCCTCGGTGCACACGTTTACTAAGTTTTATAAAGTTGATGTGTCAGCATCTTCGGATGCTGCTTTTGGCCATAAAGTTTTACAGGCGGCAGTGTAGGCGCGACTGGCGCCTCCTGAGAGGATTCTGTTTGGTTACAGTTGTCGTCGTTTACCCACCCCTCTTTACTGACACAGCTTTGGGACATCTCCACTTGTCAATGAAGGGCTGCGTCTGTCAGTGAACGCAAGAGAAAAAGGGATTTTATTAAAACTTACCGTAAAATCCTTTTCTCTGAGTTCACTGACAGACGCAGCACCCTCCCCTCTGTGGTGCATTTGTACAGCTTGTTACGAACTGATATACTAAGCAAAGCAGGGGGGTTATATGGGAGAGAGAGGACGGCCCCCTGGGAGGGGCCAGCTTGCTTTCTTTCTATTTGCCAAGTCAACTCCTGGTAGGATGTGCATATAACCCCAATTGTCAATGAAGGGCTGCGTCTGTCAGTGAACTCAGAGAACAAGATTTTACGGTAAGCTTTAATAAAATCCCTTTTTTCTCAATCGTTCATTGACGGACGCAGCCTCTATTCTTGACATGTGGGGATGTCCTAAAGCAGTGTCACGAGGGGTGGGCAACAACAACAACAGTACCCAACAAAAGAGTTCTCCGGGAGGTGCCAGACGCGCCTCACACCACTGCCTGCAAACCTTTGCTGCCAAAAGCAGCATTGTTTTTTCTGCCTAGTGCAAGGACCTGGCTCCCTGCTGGGATCTGCGGTTCCCCGTTCTTTTTTTTTTCTCAAGAGTTTTGAGAAAGAATGCAATCAAGTTGCCGGCTGGGTGACAGGCTGGATCTCTTAGATCCAGGGAGTCTCCCCAGCGCGGCCAACGGATGCGAGCCGACCCTTAGACCCTCTCTCAGATTTTGCATGAGGTTGTTGGGGCTGATGGTCTCCACCTTTGAGGCGGTGCCCTATGCCCAGAGTCACACCCGGTCCCTGCAGCGGGCAATCCCTGGATCTGGTGATCAGTTTGGATCACCGGACTCGAGTTTCCCTCGCCTTGGGGCTGGGGAAGTCGTTTCTTCCCATGGACTGGATGGTGATCACGACGGATGGCAGCCTATATGGCTGGGGGGGGGGGTTTCCTGGGGCGGTTGTCGACCCAGGGCCGCTGGTCTCCGGAAGAGTCCTGTCTCCCGATCAACGTGCTGGAACGTCGAGTGATCAGGCTTTGCCTCTCCCACTGGTCGGGGAGGTTGCATGGGCGTCCTGTTCGGGTCCAGTCAGACAACGCCACGGCTGTGGCTTACGTGAACCATCAGGGCAGAACGAGAAGTGCGGCAGCGGCGTCAGAAGTAGCCCACATTCTGCAGTGGGCAGAGCTTCACGTGCCGGCAATCTCCGCCGTTCACATCCCGGGCGTCGAGAATTGGCAGACGGACCTCAGTCGCTAGAGGCTGGACCAGGGAGAGTGGTCCCTGCACCCAGAGGTGTTCCGCCAGATTTGTTAAAGGTGTGGTACACCAGACGTGGACCTCCTGGCGTCCCGGCTCGACCGGAAGGTGCCGGCCTTCTTGAGCAGAACAAGGGATCCGCTGGCAGACGCGGCGGACGCCTTCGTGGCTTCGTGGTCTCGGTACCGGTTGCTCTATGCCTATGCTCTATCCACTTTCGCTACTCCCGCGCCTGCGCAGGATAGAGGCGGAAGGGATTCCAACAATTCTGGTAGCGCCAGATTGGCCTCGGCGTCCTTGGTACGCCGACGTGGTGCGGATGGTGGTCGATGTTCCCTGGCGGCTCCCACTTCGCGAAGACCTACTTTCACAGGGACCCATCTTGCACCCTGCTTTACCCTCGCTGGCTTTAACGGCCTGACTATTGAGTCCCAGGTGTTAAAAGATAGGGGACTCTGAGTCTGTCATTCCCACTATGCTGAAGGCACATAAGGCCACTTCGCGTAAGATTTATCACCGCACCTGGAAGGCTTACATTGCCTGGTGCGAGGCGGGGGGATGGAACCCCCATTCTTTTTCGGTGGCTCCGGTGCTGGCCTTCCTTCAACGAGGCCTAGATCACAAGTTGGCATTGAGCACACTTAAGGGGCAGATTTCTGCCCTGGCGATTCTTTTTCAGCGTCCATTGGCGACGCATTCCTTGACCCATATCTTTGTCCAGGGGGTTCGTCATGTTGCTCCCCAGGTACGGTCGCCTTTGGAACCTTGGGACCTTGATCTCGTCCTCTCAGTGCTTCAGAAGCCGCCTTTCGAAAATATCAGGGAAATTTCCCTGCATGTGCTCTTGCAGAAAGTGGCCTTTCTGGTGGCAATAACATCCGCTAGGCGGGTGTCTGAGCTGGCGGCTCTGTCCTGTAGATCCCCGTACTTGGTCTTACATAGGGACAAGGCGGTTTTGCGCCCTTCTCCGTCCTTCTTACCAAAGGTGGTCTCTTCTTTTCACATCAATGAGGACATTGTCCTCCCTTCGCTGTGTCCGCGCCCGTCTCATCCTAAGGAAGTTGCTTTGCACTCTCTGGATGTGGTCAGAGCTCTGCGGGTGTATTTGGCAGCCACGGCCTCATTTTGGGGGTCCGATGCGCTTTTTGTCGCGGTGGATGGCCTGTGCAAGGTGATGGCTGCCTCGTCGGCCACTATTTCTTGTTGGATACGACAGACGGTGACCCGTGCCTATGCTGTTCGGGGCCAGGAGCCCCCCTTCCCGGTCATGGCTCACTCTACCAGGGCGATTAGTACTTCCTGGGCTTTCCGACACCAGGCGTCGGTTTCTCAGGTGTGCAAGGCGGCCACCTGGACCTGCACACTTTTTCCAAGTTTTACAGAGTTGATGTTGCAGCGTCTTCCGATGCTGCTTTTGGCCGCAAAGTTTTACAGGCAGTGGTGTGAGGCGCGACTCTTTTGTTGGGTACTGTTGTTGCCCACTCCTTGTTGTGACACTGCTTTAGGACATCCCCACATGTCAAGAATAGAGGCTGCGCCCGTCAATGAACGATTGAGAAAATAGGATTTTTTGACTTACCGTAAAATCCTTTGACGGACGCAGCACCCACCCCTCTTTTGTTGAGTTTGTACTGCTTGTTACGAACTGAGCTGCTGAGCAGGGCAGGAGGGGTTATGCCAAGTGAAGACTACCCCCTGGGAGGGGCTGTGTCTGCTTTGAGCTGAACTACGTTTAGTCCACTCCTAGTGAAAGGTGCATAAACCCCACATGTCAAGAATAGAGGCTTCGTCCGTCAATGAACTCCGAGAAAAGGATTTTATGGTAAGTCAAAAAATCCTATTATTTGCCAGATACATTCAAATATTCTATTTTTTCCACTTTAATGCTGGAGTCTTCATATAGTCTGTTTTCTTCCAGCTATTCCCTCTAAATCCAGATCCTCGATGGCAGAACACAAACCCGAGACCTATATCTCTAGCCTTACAGCAAGCACTGGGCCATGAGTTGGCTCGCATCCGACACGGAAACACTCAGTTGACTGGAATTGCAGTGCGGCTGCTCCAGGCAATTGCAGCTCTACTTAGCTCACCTCACAGTGGAGCTCTGGTGTTGGCTATGCACAGGAACCATTTCATATCTTGCCCACTCATGAGACAGCTCTATCAGTACCAGGTAAGAAAGTCACAGCAAAAAATGTTTGACATTTGAAAAATGTTGTAATATTTCTATAAGCCTCTCTCACTTTACACGTTAAACCTTTTGTAATCAATACATGCATACTGTATAGTATTGCTACCTTTATCACAAAAGAGAAAAAAAAATGGTGCTTCAACGGCCTGTAACTGCAGTGTTAAGCTGGTTACACACAAGCATGTTAAGCAGAGACACAAGAGATGTTGATGCAGGGATCTCTCCCACTGAGACATTGTATTCTGACAAGGGAAACAAGCAGATGTACACACGAACCAAAAGATTTTTCACCTGTGTGTACCAGACTTTAGCTGGAGTTTGGCTTCAGTTTGTTAGTGTATCCAAATCTGCTAGTACATCTGACACCTCCCCCCCCCCCTTTTCTAACAATGTTACTGTCTGCTGTGCTCCTTTATCCAGTGGGGACACAGTAATACAGGAGGATCTGGCTAGATCACCAAGTGAAAACAGAACGGAAAAAAATTAAACAAATGCAGCCACCACATTGTATGAGTTACATTTTTGGCTTTGGGTTTAATGTCACTTTAAAACTTACTCTAGACAGAATTAATAGACACAACAAATCACTCAATGTATTTTTTAAAAACGGGCAGTGTCAGCGCCTACATTTGACCTGGTATGAGCACTCCTTGTATAGCAAAGTTGGATAGTGAGATGAAGAAATGGCACAAGCAGCCAATCAGTCCATGTGCTGACAAGAAACATACTGATAGGAAGAGAGAAAAGCTCAACACTGTTCTGCTTCTCCTTTCACTGTCCGGTCCGGTCTAGTGGCAGACAAAAGTACTGTGAGGGAAATTTCTGTATTGAAGCTGAATATTGCAGCAAAATCTGTTTTTGTGATTTAGTCTTATAATGGGCTCTTCATTTTTAACTCATTTTTGGTTGTAGTTCTGCTTCAAACACCTAGCACTAGTGACTGTCCTTCAGTATATACGAAGGATACAATCAGTAAGTGAGCTATATATTGCTCCCATATGCAATTTTAGTAAATCCACCCAAAGTGTATTACATGATGAAATATTACATATATTTGGGTATCCATTGTTTACCTGCTTATTAAAGGATTATCAAATATCTGAGAGGCTGTATTCAGCATATAACCTTCATCAGCCATTGAATCCACTCAACTGGGATCAATATATGTATTGTGGCTATTTCAGTCGTTATGTATGAATGGTATTAGGGTCTGCCATTCATTAAAATTCCATGATTAGATGCTTTATAGCCAGCTTTGTGAAAGACTCATGTTTAATTGACTTATTCACTTTTTTGGCTCTTTGAGGGCAGTGACTGATGTGAATGTACAATGTGTATGTAAAGCTCTGCATCAATTGATGGTGCTATATAAGTAGCTGATATAAAATTAATTAAATTGAAGGGCATTTATGTTGAAAAATATCAAAACCCAACATTTTGCACAAAAGTCTCATCTGTACCAAATAATTTTTCAGAAGATTAGTGTGTCGATATTTGAGGTGAGGTATGAAGTATTTCACCAAGAGGATGATGACACAAGACAGCCAAGATCATGGTTTCTGTGCTTAATAAGCTTTATGCACAGCAACCTTAATATTTAATACAAAATGCAATGTGCCATGCAACATTTTGCATTCCTCTACAACCCCCCAATCATAGTTAATTGTGCCCTTTGTTTGTGATGAGACTGTAGAGAGTACAGGGCAGAGGACAGCACTGGATTTCTGGCAGTATTAACAGGTATTTGCACGTATCAAACAGACATAACAAAATATTATAATGGTACAGTAATGTACTAAACTGAATCTGCACAAATCTTGAACTGCATCAATACAGTTATCCACTAGGGGGCGTATAGAGTAAAATCTATTTGTGAAAGTTTGCGATCTCACGCTTATTGGGGAAGCTCCATCTAATGAAGAGTTATACTTTTCTGTTCTGCCTACAGCGTTGTGTCCCCCAGGATACTGCTTTTTCATCACTCTTCTTCAAAGTGCTTATGCAGATGTTACAGTGGCTGGACAACCCAGGTGTTGAGGAAGGTCCACTGCAAGCACAACTCAAATCCTTTGCTGCACAGTACTCATCAAAGCATCGGATCAGTGACGGTAAGGCAGTCTTTAACACTGTTTAGAGCTGTCTGCAAGATTATTTTCATGTTAGCGATTTACTGATTGGCTGAAGTGTTTCTAAAATGTGCTGTGCATGGTCTTTATTGAGCTCACGTTGTACTATATTAATTTCCTTCATTGTTACTGTGTTTAGAGTAATAGGGAATGGAATGTTTTCTAGACGCTGACAGCTTTTTGTGTAATGATTTTTATTCCACAGTACGTAGTGGATTTTTGCACTTGGCAGAAGCTTTAGCCTTCCGACAGGAGGCAGATGTGATCAACTCCACTCTGTGTGCCATTATTACAACTCTGAAATCTGGGGATAAATGCAATGTGGAACCTGAGCTCATCAGCAAAGGTGAGCAGTTATAATATCTGTACTGTGATTGTGTCAAGCTACAATTATTTCTTTGCCTGTTATAAGTATCTTTGTTGAAAAAATAAGGATAGGATCTTCATCTTCTGCTCCAAGTTGAACATTGTTTGCACAGCTACCTGGACCCAGAGAGCTCTGTACAGTGTACAACTTTGATCAAGCCTCATTCCTCTTTAGTAAAGCATACTCCTACCTACTGCTCTTTTGGTTTAGCTTTCTCCTTCCCAGGCAGCATCATTCACCATAGCACTCAGAAACCCATGCCTGTCTCCCTCTGACCTGCACCTCTGTTTAAACTGCATCCCTAATCCCCCTCTTTGCCTTTCCTATAGCTTCAATAGGTTTGTCTTACCTGGTTTCTTTGCTCTTCTCTTCTGGGACTGGCTAATTTACAGTTTGTGCTGCCCAAGCACCTCCACTCCTTCCCTCTCTACATATGCTTTAATGTAGCTGTTGTAAGAGTAGTGAAGGGTAATGGTATAGCGAGTCACTTAAATGACAGCTCTTAGTCTGCTGGGGCTGCTGACACCATATCTAAGATGGTGAGGCTCAGCAGCAGACTCAGGGCTTTTGGATATCTACACATAGGCTTTTATAGGTAGATAACAGGCATAAAATATGTTAAATGCACATATCTTTAGGGGAAGTAATCTGTAGTTTGACATCCCTAACCCAGAGCCCATACAGAATGTGCATGAGAATTATTTTTTTAATAATAAAAAAAAAAATATTTAAAAAAAGGTGCCAAGGTTGCCATGGATGTATGTAGCACATTCTGACTTCTGACTCTTTGATGTTTCTTGGCTAAGAAAAGTGATTTTGTATTGAATGCCAAGAAACTTAGATGATTTTAAAACTGAAGTTTATGTATTGCTTTTTTTTTTTTTTGATTCATATTTCAGCGCAGCATTGAATGGGCACTATTCATTGCATGATCAGCATGAAAGCGCTTGTTTTAATCCAGAGGCCCCTGGTACTCCAAATATATCACTCCTCTAACATCTGCTACCATCGGCTCATTCACATCAGATTGTAATACCTATAAAACATATTTATACTCACAAGCAAAGAGAATAAAACTCCTCACAGGTGAAATGCAGCTGCTCAAGTGATTAAACAACTGTAACGTTTGGGAGCAACCTGTCTGAAATGCTTCTAAGTAGCAGTCTGAAAAAAAAAAAAAAAGTGTGCAAAAAAAAAATCTTTAAAACTTACCCACATACAGAGCTGATATCAGAAAAACTGATTCAGTTTAATGTGAAGGAAGAAAGGAGGGGTTTTCTCACCTAAGAACCCCTTTGGCCCGCTTTCCTGACCTAAGGTCAGATAGATTCCAGGAAGTAAATGCTACATGAATCATCTGCCCTAGATTGTTGCAGCTAGAAATGCTAGAGGGTGTTTTTCAAAGTGATTTCTCACAAAATAAAGCATGGGGACATGCATGGATGGATGAGTTTGCTTTGGATCTTACAAATTAATTAAACAACATTTTCAGTTTGTGGTGCTCTGGTACGATTATGTTATGGTTTTTGGTTTGCAGTGTTTTACTAAGAAAGCCATTATGTGCTCTTTGTTCAAACCAAGCATCCAAGTAGGTCTGTCCTAGATACACCCTTTCATTTTCAGAATTTTCTGCTATAACCCTTTCTGTTGCATTAGGGATGATTATGAATCCAAGATAAGTTATACTTACAGAAAATGTATTTTATTGTAATTTCTCTATATTTTCATGTAATTCAAATTCTGTGTTTTTAATGTTTTTTTTTCAATCCCTAGTTCTTCAAGGTCTGATTGAAGCAAAGTCTCCTTACCTTGAGGAGTTCCTGACTGTTCTACTGTCAGTCACTGTAGAAACCACATCACGGTTTACTGCCACAGGTCCGGCTGCTGTTGTAAGTTCTTTACTACTGCAGGACAGAGAAGAGACACCAGTGAAGAAAGAGGGCTGCAGGTAGATCTTTTTATTTTAATATTGTATTAATCACTTCAGTTGCCAAATTGAATATTCCATAGGTGGTGTTGCACACACCATTCCCTGTAGTAAAGCCAGACTATTGGCAAATGGCTAAGTAAAATATAATAAAGTGCAGTGCTAAAAGTAAATTAATTGAAGTGCTATATGTAACAATTCTTCAAAGATAAATCAATTTGGGATGATATGTCCCCAATTTACAGTCCAGTATTCTTGGCGTAACAAGTAGTATCTTGTGCTCAAAATATTAACATTAAACTTGATTGTAGATAAATGTGTATATAAAGTGCCAGTGCTCATGTTTTTCAAGAAAAATACTTTGTGGCCATCACCATCTCTTCTAGTCCTCTACAAAACCTCTGCGAACACCATCATAAAGAAAGGCATTCCCTTTGCATTACTTTGCAGGATCTCCCAAACAGTAACAGGATGTGCCAATCTTTTTGTTGCTGTTCCGAACAAAACTATAGGCAAATGGCTAATTTAAGGTCTAAAAACAAAGCTGTGAACTGCTTTACCTGCCAATGAGTGTGCACCTGTTTTAAGACATTCCTGAGACCACTTATTCCTGTGAGAGCATAGCTATTTCCCTGATCTCTTGTTTCACCACTGCAGTCGGAGCAATTGATCTTGGTCATAGACCTGCCCCCCTTAATTATGAAGTCCTTGTCCTGTGTACTCCTAACTTTAAGCTGTCTGTGTTTTATTGACAGCAGTGTGTAATGCAGTAGTGCTGCTTCCTTCCTTCATTTTTTAATATCAGTCTTTCCCCACTTGTCTTCCAGGACAGCCCTTGAGAGATGGAGCTCCTCCTATCGCCACAGGAAACACATTGCCATTCAGTTCAAAAGGCGGTCTCTCAAGCCCATGATCTGTCATTTGTGTTTCCTCTGTCGGAGTTACATGTTGCTGAGGAACCCTTTGATAAGGGGAGGACTACATCTCTCAGGGACTGCCTGAAGGGAGGAAGACCTTGCAGAGGGACTGGAACCTATACTAATAGTAGACGGTTCTCAGAGTCCTTACCATCTTTTGACCTGGGTACCATCCAGCAAAACAGGAGCAGACCCGTCTCCTGCCTCCTTCCAGTGCCTGGTGAGGGTCAGGCGTTGGTGCCTGACTGTGGCTGGTCTCTTTCCCCTCTCTCTGGCAGCGACATAAGCCACTGGGCTGGAGACGCCGTTTGCTTCATTTCCAGTGGAACTGACATCACCGTTGCGCGCCGAGACTTTCAGTTCTGGGTCTCCAGGGCACAGGGAGGAAGAGGAGGGCCAGGCTGAGCCTACAAACTCCCTACCAGCATCACCGGATTAGAGGCGGAAAACGGAGCTGAAGGGGGACCATGAAGGCGAATCCCTAGGACACTCCGGGCGAGGCAGGCACCAGCCAAGAGCAGGTAGGCTGCTGGGCAGACCATTTTTCTTTGCTACGCTTTACTGTGTGTCTAGTGGTGGTGACTGGACTAGGGGACTCCTTGGTAGTGGATTCCTCTCTGTCCCAGAGGATGCAACAGTGGGCAGAGGTGCAGCACGGGTGTTAATGGGGGAGAGGCTAGTAGTTAACGCCCCTACCCACTTGTGTGTTGCAGGCCAGAGAGACATGCAGGGAGGACAAGTCAGGCCTCAAGAAGTGCCTTAATTGTGGAATAAGCTCTCCAAGTTCCAATAGAGGTTTGTGCAAACAAAGCATAGCAAACCTATTTAAATCAGAGGCCAATTCCCCCATGGCTAAGTTTCTCAGCTCTTTCAAGGATGAGATGGCTTCAACATTCAAATATCTCAGGGAACTAATCGCGGATGTCAACACATCAGCCTCAACCAGTACTGCGACTGCAATTCCCTCTTCTCCAGGCCCTGCAACTTCTAGGCCAGGGGAGCCCCAGAGAGTCAGGGAGCAGAGCCCAGCTGTAGTTAGGCCTCTACCTTCTGACTCAGATTCAGAGCAGGATGAAGAAAAGGCTGTAGCTAGCAAAACTGCAAAATACAAATTGTCCCTTGAAGAGGTGGACGATCTGCTTAGCGCAGTATATGATACTCTGGAAATGAATGAGCAAGAAGCACAGTTGTCTAGACATGACATGATGTACCAGGGCCTAGAAAAGAAGGCAGCTAAGGTCTTTCTGGTACATAATGTACTCTCTGACCTTTATTCGAAAAGAATGGATGGAGCCAGACAAAAAAAAAGCAACTTTTTTTCTCTAATTCTTTAAAAAGGTGGTTTCCTTTTGATGAGAATCCAGAAGTTGCATAGAAGAAAGCTCCCAAATTAGACGCACCATTGTCTAAAGTCTCAAAGCAGTCTGATTTAACTTTTGAGGACATGGGGCATTTAAAAGACCCAATGGACAAAAGAACAGACATAGTCCTAAAAAGGGCCAATGGCCAATCTGAAGCCGGCATTAGCCACAATATGTGTTGCAAGGAATTTGGAATTCTGGCTGACACAGCTGCAAGAACATTTGGTCGCGGGTACCTCAAGAGGTGATCTACTTAAGTCCTTTCCTTTGCTGTTCAAAGCAGTAGGGTTTATAACTGGCACCTCAATGGAATCTGTCAAGTTCGAAGCTAAGACTGCTGCTCTCTTAGTAGCAGCCAGAAGGACAGTCTGGATGAAGATGTGGGCAGGAGAGACGGCATCCAAGATGCATCTGTTCAATGGGGGACATGGATTTTGGGCCAGAGTTGGACACCGCCCTGGAAAGGACAGCGGATAAAAAGGAAGCCTTTCCTGCGAAAAATAAAATTTTCCCCCTCAAAGAGAAGCCCCAAAAATAGAAAAGGGGTTCAGACTGAAAAAAGCATTGGTCTGGACAGAAGGGTACCCATCCCAATCAAAACCCAAAGACACAGGCTTCCAGTGGGAGGAAGGCTGATGGGGTTCCTCCCACAATGGGAGGAAGTAACATCGAACTAGTAAGGTACCACGCTAAAGCTATCAGCGTGGCTACTGAAGAAGAGATCCTAAGGAAAAAGGACTATCTGAAAGAGTTATCCGAACTTTGCTTGAGAGTCTAAAACTGGTCACTAGAGCGATCTATGGCAAGATATGGCAAAAGTTTAATGGTTGGCTAGACAATAGGGGGGGTGGAAGTAGGAGCACAACAAACATGCTTCAAGAAGGGATCGATCGAGGCTTATCGTTAAGTACAGATCGCTGCCTTAAGTGTGTAGCTAGAAAGACACTTACAGGAATATCCCCTTATCTCAAGGTTCTGCAAATCAATCGCATAACACAGACCAGTTCAGGATCACAAGATCCCAACCTGGAATCTAGCGGTTGTCCTAAAGGCCTTTCTCGGGGCACCTTTGAACCAATCTCAGAAGCCTCTTTAAGGTTGCTCACTCTTAAGACGGTGCTCCTAGTCACAATCACTTCAGCTTGTAGAGTGAGTGAACTACAAGCTCTTTGCATTAGAGATCCTTTCCTCCAGATACTGGATGATGGTCATCCTAAGGACGGATCCAGGGTTCTTGCTGAAAGTGATGTCTAAGTTTCATAAATAACAAGACAGTATTCCACCTACTTTCTGTCAAAATGCCTCAAATGACACGGAGAGGCAATTTCACATGCTGGATGTAAGAAGGTCCATTCTAAGTTATCTAGCAACCAAGGCTTTTAGGGTAGCAGATTCACTTTTTGTCTTATTTTCCGGTAGACTTAAGGGGCTGGATGGCCTCTAAACTACTTTAGCCAGGTGAATCAGGTTGGTCATCACAGAGGGGTACAAAGTGCTGGATAAGAAACCTAAAGGCATAAGAGCACTGTCGGCATCCTGTGAGGAAAAGGCTGGTGCCACCCTGGAGCAGATCTGCAAAGTGGCTACGTGGTCAAGCTTTACCACTTTTACAAGGCATTACCAATTTAGACCTGCTGTCTAGTCAGGACCAGGCTTTTGGGAGGAAGGTTCTCCAAGCTGTGCCCCCCCCCCCCCCCCCAATCTGTTATGTACTTGGTGATTCTCTCAAGGGCTGTCCTGGAAGACGACTAGGGAAACTGGTGTTAGACTGAACGGTAACTCTATTTCCAGCAGTCTTCCAGGATGGCACGATCCCACCCTTGTATTAATTGGTGAATTGATGATATTACCTGTTCTGATTATATTTTTCAGTTCCATCCTTCGGTTCTTGGTGAAGACTGACCATGAACTTGAGGAAGACCGCCTTTTGAACTGAATGGCAATGTGTTTCCTGTGGTGACGGGAGGAGCTCCCATCTCTCAAGGGCTATCCTGGATCACTATAATACATATAAACACCGCGCTGTGTCAGTGGCAGCCTGCTTCTAGTGCCACTGTGAATCTGTGTAAAAAGTTAAATAATACCTATATAACTGAATATATATATATAAAAATAGCTGCCGCTTTAAAAATCATAATTAATCTCAAATCTCACTATACTCAAACATGGTAAAAGCCGCGCTAAAAAACATAATACATCTAGTGTACAAACACTCATAAGTAAAGTGCTAGTGCAAACTGTAAATAAAGTAAAACAGTGCCAGTGCTAATTCGTAATAAATACTCACAAACATGTGATCTACATAATACAAAAAATCGCGCCGAAAATGGTACAAACTCATATCACTCTAAACTCTAATTAATACTAAAAATTTCGCCGTCGATAAAAATATATATATATAAGTCAATATATCCATAATAAATTGAAAAATGTGTCTAAGTGTCACCGTGATCTTCGTCCGACGGTGACTGTGTCGCGCCACAAATATACATAATATCACTAGGTCCTATCGGGAACTCTCTACCCTCGAGGAGGGCAGTGGTGTCCTTTGTGTAACGGTAAGTCAAGTTTTCCGCCAGAAGGAGTTCAAGTACCAG
>BLSH010346489.1:1724518-1740110 GCA_018402905.1 Glandirana rugosa | reverse complement strand
ACCCCCCCCCCCCCCCAAAAAAAAAAAAAAAAAGAATACAATCCTGCTGAACTCCATCCAGTGGAAAAAGATGTCACAAAAGTGGGCTATTTTTTTGGTTGAGTCTGCTATCTGTCCTAAACCAACTTCACTGTACCTGTAGAAGATATTTCTTCTTTTTCTGCAGATAGAAAAGTTTAGATTCTTCTCTCTTTAACCTTGCAGGCCCAGGCCTGCAACCAGCTCAAGCTGCTATTTCTTTATGTCAAACCTCACCTAACTGGACTAGAACAATGAGCAATAAACATCACCCTGTATTTCAGGACCATGCTGTTGCAGAGCAATTACAGCAATTTCTTTCTGCTCTACTATTGATGCACACAGATACACACACAGTGTGGTGCTAGATGGGTGTGTGTGTGCAGCTGCAGACTTGGAGGATTCGAAATTGGTGATTCCACAGTCCAAAAGGCTGTATGTGGTGGTTGCTGTTAATGACTGCCTTATCAATTATTTTACAATGCTTTAGCTGCATTCTATCAACAATGTAATTTCATGCAACTGCAATTCAAAAGATATCCCTATTTCATTTTATTCTATGTTTAAAACCCCACCTTCAACTTGACAAATGCATATGTACAGTATCTCACAAAAGTGAGTACACCACATCTTTTCATGTGACAACACTGTAGAAATTAAAGTTTGCTACAATGTAAAGTATTGAGTGTACAGCTTGTGTAACCATGTAAATTTTCTGTCCCCTCAAAATAACTCAACACACAGACATTAATGTCTAAACCGCTGGCAACAAAGGTGAGTACACCCCTAAGTGAAAATGTCCAAATTGGGCACAAAGTGTCAATATTTCTCTTATCGTTCACTGACAGACGCAGCTCTCCATTACGTTTGGGGTTTATGCTGGTCTTACTAGGAGTTAACTAGGCAGGGAAAAGAAACAGCTGGCCCCTCCCATGGGGGCCGTCCTCTCTTCCCACATAAACCCCCTCATAGCATAGCTCTTCAGTCTAAATGCCTAGTTTGCAAGGAGTTGACCTGGCTTCCCTTCAGGGGAATTGCGGTCCTGTTTGTGACCGTTTTTTATTTAATTTTCTTTTACTTTTATTTGTCTTCTATCAAGCAATTGATCTGCTATCAAGAAGCCGGTCGGGGCATAGAGAGTCCATGGGCTCTGTACTGTCCCCGACCTGGCCGACCGATGCGAGCCAGTCCCGCCGTGTGGGGACCCGCCGCATCGTGACCGTTCCGTGCGGGCAGCCTGGGGTGATCCCCCCCCTTACACCCAGCCCCGGATGCGATTCGGGAAGGGCGACTTTCTGGCCTGCAGCATACCGCCCAAGCAAGGGCGGAAGGTCTGCGACTGGGTGGCTACCCATGGCGTCGTCCGCAGTGGTAAGTGAGAGTTCCTTCCCCCCTTTTTAGGGGTGGAAAGGGGGACAGACGACCCATAAAGATAAATAAATAAATAAATACATTACATAGCCGCAGACATATTGAGCCTATGGGGCTTTACCTCTAGCGCTCAGAGCGGCCATTTGCGGTACTGCACATTCCCTGCAGGTGTTTTTCGGCCTCTAGTGTTCAACGGTGGCCACATTGGAATCCCTGCTTATGCAAAAACGTGTCTACAACGTTTTTGCTTTCACTTTGGAACGGCGTGTGCTCCTGACGGTGCGGCTCTATGACAATCCTCAGGGTTATGGCAGCAAACAGCAAGTATAGCTGGGCTCTCCTGTGGGTGCTGGTGGTGGCGGGTGCAGTCCTCCTGGGTTCCCTGGTGCACTGTGGGGCGATGATGTGCGGCTGTGTGGGGGTGCCTTTAATTTTTAGAATGCATCTATGTGTTACTAAGGGAGCTGAACATGCTAGGAGCAATCAGCGGCGACGCAATCTGTGCAGGGGGCTTTTCTGGACCAGCTGTGGCAGTCTTTAGGGAATTCTCCCCAGGGCGGATGTTACCAACAGGCCCCCCAAGAAGCGTTCCCCTCCTCCTTGCTTTTCAAGGGAGGATTTTGATCTGGAAGGTTTCTCGGACGGAGAAGAGGATCGGGACGGCAGCTGCGCGTTAAAGAGCGTTTTGTTTCCGCCATTATAATTGGTATCGCACTACGATGCGATTGAGCCAGGATGGCGAATCGCTGATTTCTGCACGTGTGTGTGGTCCTCCAGGCCCCCTAGGGCACCCAAGGCTTACCCACATGATCAATTTCCTGATCACCTTGTTTATTGTAAATGGCAGCATCCGCAGCATTCTTTTTAGCGCAGCACAATGGCGTAGTGGGGAGCACTTGCGCCTGGCAGCATAATGCTTGCTGGCTCAGATCCTAACCATGACCTGCCTGAGGTTTGCGAGTCCTCCCTGTGCGTGCGTGGGTTTGCTCCCGGTGCTCCGGTTTCCTCCCACACTCCAAGGGACATAGGTCCAAACGGTTCGCTGCTCGCTATCCCTTGAGGAAAGCTTTTTATAAAAAAAAAAAAAAAATGGGAGTCGCCTTGGTGTTCCGCCGATAGCTCGCCTTAATAAGACGACAACCATTCCTCTGGAAGGGGTTCCTGCCTTCAAGGGCCCCGCTGACAAGAGACAGAGGCGCTGTTAAAGTCACTCTTCCTGGTGGCAGGCTCTGCTATGCGGCCAACCCTGACGTACGCCATGGCGGCACAATATCTGTCTGAGCGTATGGCGGAGCTCCAGAATATTCTGGACTGCGGTCGCCTGCTGGATACGCCACAGAGGGCTGAATTTTGCTCCGAGGTCTCAAGTACCTTGGTGATGCGTGTGTTGATTTACTGCCTATGTGATCCGGGGTAGCGGGGTTGCTGTATCCTCTGACGGGTAATCTGGTTGCGTTTTTGTTCCGGTGACCATGCCTCAAAAAAAAAAAAAAAAAAAGGGGGTCTCGCAGACCTTCCCTTTCAGGGTGGACGTCTATTCGGTCCACGGCTGGGTGAGATCATTAAGGATTTCACAGGAGGTAAGTGCCCTTCCTCCCAGAGCCCAGAGGCGTGAGTTTTGCCGTAGACAGGGTTCCCCTACCTCGGGTCAGTAAGGGACCCGCCCCGGTAGGTCGCTGCAGGGGCCGGGTACCGGCGGTGGCAGCGCGCAACCAAAAAGGTGGAGGACAAACCTCCTCAGCCTCATGAGTTGCCTCCACCCGGGCTTTGGATGGGGGAGGTTTTCTGAGTTTGACACTCTGCCACCAGAGTGCCCTCTTCGGGGCTGTACAAGCACTCGAACCAAAGAGTGATCGTGCCAGTGCCTCCAGCGAGAGGTTTCGAGGTTTTTACTCACATCTGTTCGGGGTCCCCAAAAAAGGGGGAGGGGTCCGGCCAGTACTGGACCTGAAGGCCCTGAACGGTATGTTAGGGTGCGAAAATTCCGGATGGAATATATCCACTCGGTTGTAGCCGCCCTCCATCAGGGGGAATCTCTGGCGTCTCTGGACATCAGGGATGTGTACCTCCATGTACCTATCTGTCCACGGCATCAGCGTTTCTTTCGCTTTGCAGTGGGAGACCTCCATTATCAATTTGTGGCACTCCCTTTCAGTCTAGTCTCAGCCCTCGAGGTTTTTTCACAAAACTGGTAGCTCCGGTATTGGTGTTGCTGCGACAGAGAGGCATTGCGGTAGTAGCCTACCTAGACGACCTGCTCCTGAGAGCGGAGTCCACCTTGGCTCGGGATGAGAATGTGAGGATCACAATGACCTCGCTGTAGGACTTTGGCTGGTTGCTCCACCTGCAGGAGTCGACGGTGTCTCTATCCCGTCGCCTGGAGTATCTGGGCCTGTTCCTGGACTCAGAGCAGGAAAAGGTTTTCCTTCCTCCAGCCAAGTTGCGGTCACTGCAGTCGGCAGTGCAAACTTTCCTGTCGCACCGACGGTCTTCATTGCGAGCGGGGGCTGGGGCTCCTGGTCTAGACTTTCGAGGCGATACCATACGCCCAGAGTCGCACTCGTCTCCTTCAATGAGCAATTTTGGCTCAGTGGGACAGGTCCCCTAGGTACTTGGAACTTCTGATCTGTCTGAGCTCCCAGACCAGGGCGTCCCTGACCTAATGGTTTCGGGACTCTGCGTTGATTCAGGGGAGGTCGTTCCTGCCCCTTCCGTGGGTGGATGACAGTCCTTTGGCCTGGGGCGGGGTCCTGGGACAGCTGTCTGCCCAGGGCCGTTGGTCGGCACAGGAGGCTCGCCTCTCCATCAACGTGCTGGAGCTGAGAGCAATCAGATTATGCTTTTTTTTCTCTGGAATGCAGGGTCGTCTGATTCGAATTCAGTCGAACGATGCCACAGCAGTGGCGTATGTGAACCATCAGGGCGGCACAAGGAGTCCAGCGGCGGAGGCAGCTCTGACACTGCGTTGGGCGCAACGTCACGTTGCGGCAATCTCCGCTGTTTACATTCCAGGGGTGGAGAACTGGCAGGTGGACTTTCTCAGTCGCTAAGAGACAGGGGAGTTGCTGACTCGATGATCCCTACATTGTTGAAGGCTCGCGAGTCTACTTCTCGCAAGATTTACCACCGCACCTGGAAGGCTTGTATAGCTTGGTGCGAGGTGGAGGATCTTAACCCTCGCTCTTATGTCGTGTCCAGGGTCCTGACTTTTTTGCAGCAGGGCCTGAACAAAAAACTGGCTTTGAGCACTCTCAAGGGCCAGATATCGGCTCTGGCGATTCCTTTTCAGGGACCTTTGGCTTTGCACTCGTTGATCGTACCTTTGTACAAGGTATGCGACATGTGGCACCTCGGGTGAAGGTTCCGATGGCTCAGTGGGAGCGGAATTGGTGCTTTCTGTACTTCAGAAACTGCCATATGAGAATATCAGGGAGATTTCTTTACAACTGCTGTCGCAGAAGGTGGCCTTTTTAGTTGCCATCACTTCTGCCAGACGGGTGTCTGAATTAGCAGCACTATCGTGCAAGTCTCCCTACCTGGTCCTGCATAAGGACAAGGCGGTCTTGCGACCCTCTCCTTCATTCCTTCCGAAGGTGGTTTCTTCCTTTCACATTAATGAAGATATTGTTCTTCCTTCATTGTGCCCTCGTCCATCGCACCCATAGGAGTTTGAGTTGCATGCTTTGGACGTAGTGAGGGCCTTACGAGTGTATTTGGCTGCTACAGCTTCTCTTCATAAAGCCGATGCCTTGTTTGTGCTGTCAGAGGGCCCGCGCAACGGGTTGGCGGCCTCGTCGGCTACGATTTCTCGTTGGATCTGACAGACCGTGACTCATGCGTATTCTATTTGGGGCAAGGTTCCCCCTCTTCCGGTCACGGCTCATTCTACCCGAGCTGTTAGCACTTCCTGGGTTTTCAGGCACCAGGTCTCGGTGTCGCAGGTGTGCAAGGCGGCCACTTGGGCCTCGGTACACACTTTCACTAAGTTTTATAAAGTTGATGTGCTAGCATCTTCGGATGCTGCTTTTGGCTGCAAAGTATTGCAGGTGGCATTGTAGGCACGTCTGGCACCTCCTTAGAGGTTCAGTTGGGTACTGTTAGCGTTTACCCACCCCTCTTTTTGACACAGCTTGGGGACATTCCCACACGTAATGGAGAGCTGCGTCTGTCAGTGAACGATAGGAGAAAAAGGGATTTTATTAATACTTACCGTAAAATCCTTTTCTCCGAGTTCACTGACAGACGCAGCACCCACCCCTATGTGCTCTGTTCTTGTATGACTTGTGTACGAGCTGAAGAGCTATGCTATGAGGGGGTTTATGTGGGAAGAGAGGACGGCCCCCATGGGAGGGGCCAGCTGTTTCTTTTCCCTGCCTAGTTAACTCCTAGTGAGACCAGCATAAACCCCAAACGTAATGGAGAGCTGCGTCTGTCAGTGAACTCGGGAGAAAAGGATTTTACGGTAAGTTTTGATAAAATCCCTTTTTTGTGTGGTCACCATTTATTTTCTGGCACTGCCTTAACCCTCTTGGGCATGGAGTTCACCAGAGCTTCACAGGTTGCCACTGGAGTCCTCTTCCACTCTTCCATGACGACATCACGGAGCTGGTGGATGTTAGAGATCTTGCGCTCCTCCACCTTCCATTTAAGGATGCTCCACAGATGCTCAATAGGGTTTAGGTCTGGAGACTCTGCTTGGCCAGTCCATCAGCTTTGCCCTCAGCTTCTTTAGCAAGGCACTGGTCGTCTTGGAGGTGTGTTGGAGGGTCATTATCATGTTGGAATACTGCCCTGCGGCCCAGTCTCCGAAGGGAGGGGGTCATGCTCTGCTTTAGTATGTCACAGTACATGTTTTCATTCATGGTTCCCTCAATGAACTGTAGCTTCCTAGTGCCAGCAGCACTCATGCAGCCCCAGACCATGGCACTCCCACCACCGTGCTTGACTGTAGGCAAAACACACTTGTCTTTGTACTTTTCACCTGGTTTTCGCCACACATGCTTGACCCCATCTGAACCAAATAAGTTTATCTTGGTCTCATCAGACCACAGGACATGATTCCAGTAATCCATGTCCTTAGTCTGCTTATCTTCAGCAAACTGCTTGCGGGCTTTCTTGTGCATCATCTTTAGAAGAGTATTCCTTCTTGGACGACAGCCATGCAGACCAATTTGATGCAGTGTGTGGCGTATGGTCTGAGCACTGACAGGTTGAGCAACCACCCCTTCAACCTCTGCGCCAATACGGACAGCACTCATACGTCTATTTCCCAAAGACAACCTCTGGATATGAAGCTGAGCATGTGCACTGAACTTCTTTGGTCGACCATGGCGAGGCCTGTTCTAAGTGGAACCTGTCCTGTTAAACCCCTGTATGGTCTTGGCCACCGTGCTGCAGCTCAGTTTCAGGGTCTTGGCAATCTTCTTATAGCCTAGGCCATCTTTATGTAGAGGAACAATTCTTTTTTTTTTCAGATCCTCAGAAAGTTCTTTGCCATGAGGTGCTATGTTGAACTTCCAGTGGCCAGTATGAGAGAGTGAGAACACCACATTTACACACCTGCTCCCCATTCACACCTGAGACCTTGTAACACTAAAGAGTTACATGTCACCAGGGAGGGAAAATGGCTTATTGGGCCCAATTTGGACATTTAAACGTAGGGGTGTACTCACTTTTGTTGCCAGCAATTTAGAAATGTATAGGTGTGTGTTCAGTTATTTTGAGGGGACAGCAAATTTACACTGTTATACAAGGTGTACACTCACTACTTTACATTGTAGCAAAGTATCATTTCTTCAGTGTTGTCACATGAAAAGCCTATGGTTCCAGGGTTGTAAATCTTTAAAAGAAAAAAAGTGAGAGAATTGTGACCTTTATTCTAAGCAAAAAAAATTGTGATTCTCATTTTTTCTGGAATTGTGCAGCTCTACTTACAACTGAAGTTCTTAGAACAGACACAAGTCTTTCCGACTGGGGTAGAGTTTTCCATCGCTTGACATTTTCCAGAGAGGGAACCAAATTCCTCATCAACATCTTGGAGCTCAGAGCAGTCAGATTGTCCCTGCAGCACTGGACCCCCTCCTGAACGGACACCCATTCTGGGTGCAATCAGACAATGCCACCATAGTGGCATATATCAACCATCAAGGCGGCATGAGCAGTATGGTTGTTTTGAAAGAAGCAAACCAGATTCACTCGTGGACAGAAGCTTGCTGCCTAGCGATTTCTGCATTGCACATCCTAGGAGTGGAAAACTGGCAGGTGGTTTATCTTAGCTGCCACCACTTGGACCAAGGTCTCTTCATTCAGATGTGTTCAATCTGATATGCCAAACATGGGAGATTCCGGATGTAGACATCCTAGCCTTCAGATGCAACAACAAGCTATCTGCTTGTTGTCAGAACCTCTAGCCCTAGACCTAAATACCCCATCTCTCATATCAGGCTAATTTATGTCTTCCCTCAGCTGTGAGTTCTACCTTGCCTGCGCCACAAAATCGAGTAAGATAGAAAAAACTGTGATTCTAATTCCACCAAACTGGTCAGACTTCTACTGCAGCCATGTGCTTGTTTTAAACTCTTCACACCTATACCCTGAAAATGTACCTTTCGTCTTGAATTCCTCCTGAAAATAGCAGTGTGCCTCCTGGTATGCAATGCTTTCTAGGCACTTGTGTTCCTATATATAGTTGTATATTTGCAGCACGAGAACTAAGGCACTCTGCTTCTGATGACTAGTTTCAGGAGAATTCTATATATATTGTGATTTGGTGATGTCAGTTCTGTACTGCTCACTCTTTGAGATGAGAATTTATTAATGTATCTTTACAGCACTGAAGCATCTCGTGCCAATCCTTCTTCTGGTCTCCTCATTGACTGGCTGGATTTGTTAGATCCAGAAGTCATAAGCAGCTGTCCAGATCTACAGCAGAAGTTGTTATTCTCATGGAACAAGGTATGTGGCAGTTGCACAAATATAAACTATTGATTAAGAGATAGCATTGGAGTAGGGTATGATGGACAAATAAATGCTTTATTGTAAACTTGCACGCCAGTTACTTAACTATTTCCAATCCAGGGCAATTCGGACATTCCTCTCCTACATGTAAAAAAACACTTTTTGTTAGAAAACTATTTAGAATCCCCAAACATTATTTTTTTTTTTCAGAGGCCCTAGAGCCAGGGGTCTCAAACTGGTGGCCCTGCTGTTGTGAAGCTACAAGTCCCATTATGCTTCTGGCCTGTGGGAGTCATGCTTGTAACTATGAGCCTTTTTAAAGCCACAACAGCTGGAGGGCCACCGGTTTGAGACCCCTGCCCTAGAGAACAAAATAGTGGTTGTTGCATATTTTTATGTTGCACATTATTTGCGCATCATTTTTTCAGATGCAAAATGTTTGAAAAAAACATATTAATGAATTTTAATGCTCATAACACAACATAATTCCCATTTGTTTGGTAAAATATAAAATAGGATGTTATGCTGAGTAAATAGATATCAAATATGCCATGCTTTAAAATTGCATACGTCAGTTTTTAAGGTTTTAAGTACAAGAATCCAGTATTTCTCGATTCATTGAGAGGCACAGCAGGTCTATGGATATTGTACTGCCCTTTTATGATGAAGACTAGACAAAAAAGGAAATTTCTCCTATCGTTCACTGACAGACGCAGCTCTCCATTACGTGTGGGGTTTATGCTGGTCTCACTAGGAGTTAACTAGGCAGGGAAAAGAAACAGCTGACCCCTCCCATGGGGGCCGTCCTCTCTTCCCACATAAACCCCCTCATAGCATTAGCTCTTCAGTTTCAATGCCTAGTTTGCAAGGAGTTGACCTGGCTTCCCTTCAGGGGAATTGTGGTCCGGTTTGTGACCGTTTTTTATTTTTCTTTTACTTTTATTTGTCTTCTATCAAGCAATTGATCTGCTATCAAGAAGCCGGTCGGGGCATAGAGAGTCCATGGGCTCTGTACTCTCCCCGGCCTGGCCGACCGATGCGAGCCAGTCCCACCGTATGGGGACCCGCCGCATTGTGCCTGTTCCATGCGGGTGGCCTGGGGTGATCCCTCCTTATGCCCAGCCCCGGATGCGATTTGGGAAGGGCGACTTTCTGGCTTGCAGCATACCGCCCAAGCAGGGGCAGAAGGTCTGTGACTGGGTGGCTACCCATGGCGTCGTCCGGAGTTGAGTGAGAGTTCCTTCCCCCCTTTTTAGGGGCGGAAAGGGGGGACCGGCGACACAAAAAAAAAAAAATTCGGGCAATCGGGCACCATTTTGCGGCGGACCGCCGCCATTTTGCCCTAGTCGCAGACATATTTGGCCTATGGGGCTTTCCCTCTAGCGCTCAGAGCGGCCATTTGCGGTACTGCACGTTCCCTGCAGGTGTTTTTAGGCCTCTAGTGTTCAACGGCGGCCATATTGGAATCCCTGCTTATGCAAAAAAAGTGTCTGCAGTTTTTACTTTCACTTTAGGACGGTGTGTGCTTCTGACGGCGCGGCTCTGATGATCCTCAGGGTTATGGCAGCAAACAGCAAGTATAGCTGGGTTCTCCTGTGGGTGCTGGTAGCGGCGGGTGCAGTCCTCCTGGGTTCCCTGGTGCACTGTGGGGCAGTGGTGTGCGGCTGTGTGGGGGTGCCTTTAATTTGTAGTATGCATCTATGTGTTACTAAGGGAGCTGAACATGCTAGGAGCAATCAGCGGCGGCGCAATCTGCGCAAGGGGCTTTTCTGGACCAGCTGTGGCAGTCTTTAGTGAATTCTCCCCAGGACGGATGTCACCAGCAGGCCCCCCGAGAAGCGTCCCCCTCCTTGCTTTTCAAGGGAGGATTTTGATCCGGAAGGTCCCTCGGACGGAGAAGAGGATCAGGGGACGGCAGCTGCTCCATTATGATTGGTATTGCACTACGATGCGACTGAGCCAGGACAGCGAATCGCTGATTTCTGCGCATGTGTGTGTGGTCCTCCAGGCCCCCTAGGGCACCCAAGGCTTACCCACATGATCATTTCCTGATCACCTTGTTTATTGTAAATGGCAGCATCCGCAGCATTCTTTTAGCGCAGCACAGTGGTGTAGTGGGTAGCACTTGCGTCTGGCAGCATAATGCTTGCTGGCTCAGATCCTAACCATGGCCTGCCTGAGGTTTGCATGTCCTCCCTGTGCATGCGTGGGTTTCCTCCCATACTTCAAGGGACATCGGCCCAAACGGTTCGCTGCTCGCTATCCCTTGAGGAAAGCTTTTTTTTTTTAAAAAAAAATGGGAGTCGCCTTGGTGTCCCGCCGATAGCTCGCCTTAATAAGGCGACGACCATTCCTCTGGAAGGGGTTCCTGCCTTCAAGGGCCCCGCTGACAAAAGACAGGCGCTGTTAAAGTCACTCTTCCTGGTGGCAGGGTGTGCTATGCGGCCAGCCCTGACATACGCCCTTTGATAGATTCTCTTGGAGCTTCTTGCATTTCTAAACATATCTTATGAAGTAACCAACAAGTGCTTTCAGGCAATTTCTCTTGGACATGTATACAAATAAACTAAATAACAAAGAACTTCTCAGTAATGTAATTTTTACATTACTTGATTATGAATAAACTCAAAATTTTTATGTTTTAGTAATAGGAGGAGCCTAGTAGTCTGACTCAGCCCTAGACTTTTATATGTCTTGAAGACTCCCAACTATAAGAACCCTTGGAAATAATCCCTGGCTCTGATCCAGTTAAAGTGTTACTAAACCCACAACAGTAAAAAACAGTCTATATATGCAGTAAAGCAAGCTTGTTATACTCACTGTGGAACCCAAGGGGTTAATCCTCTGCATTGTGTAAAAAGCTGTTTGATCCTGTCTCCTCTGAACCTCTCCTTCAACTGCCCTCAACATCTCTCCTGCTATTTACAGAGCTAGGGGGCAAGCTGCACATGCTCAGTTTGGTGTGTATTGCGTAAGAGTTTTTTTTTTTTTCTTGGAGAGTGCATGTGATCAGCACTGTCCAGACAAAGGTGGTCAGGGGCCCTGCATTTTCATAGGACAATTGTGGAAGAATGAAAACAACTCCTACAAGCTTTATCCAGACACTGATGGAAGTCACAAGACTGCTATATACTGTTGATGAGAAAAGGTATTTAGCAGTTTGTTTTTTACTGAAATAATTGTATTTCCATGTCCTGTGTACTGTGGGAGACCAGATATAGGAAATGCAGGGTTCTGAGTTTAGTAACACTTTAAGGTTTTATGAGGTTTGGGTTTTCCTGTCCACCTTTGTTTTTACCAGCACCTCCTGTTGCATTCTCTATAATAGATAACAAGTAAAGAATCCCAACTTGAAGAATGAGGACCCCTAATAATGCCCACAGTATGGATGCAGTCTCAGGACATGAACAGAAATATCCCATCAATGGAATCCCCAAGAGATCAGAGATACTGTCAGGTTTTTTAAAGCTCTGACATATACCAAATAATGAAATATTTGTTTTCAGTGGTTTGACCGTTTAAAGCTGTCACACCAGAACCTCTGTGTGCACTGTATTGTTTCAGCCTACTCAGCTTTGTTTGCTATGGCTGGTGTTTTTGGTCAGCATGTGGTGATGCAGCATGGGAGAAAAATCAGTACACATGGGGAGGCTTCCAGGCCGTGTTTCACTGGAAATTTGTGCAGATCTTCTCTGAGGGCCAGTTCACACCAGATGCGGTGCAGTGCGTTTTTTTTTTTTTTTTTAATGCATGAAAAACGCAAGGAAAGTTGATCACATTAATGCCAATGGCATAGTACACAGCACTGCAGTCCGTTCCTGTGCATTTCAGAAAGAAAAAAAAAATTGGTCATGCTGCATTGTTTATGTTCAAAACTGTACTGGACTGCAGTAAAACGTATCAAAAACGCATCGGAACATACCAAAAACTCCCCGGAAAGCATAAAAATGCACCAGAACGTACCAAAAATGCACTGGAAAGCATAAAAACGCATCAAAAACGTGCATGCAGAAAAGCACCTGGAACGTAACCTGGTCTGCGTTTCTATGGTGTGAACTGGCCCTGAGAGAAGAAACTTCTAGGTAATGACTTATCTTACATGGCAGGCCTATAAGTGAAAGTCCCATCACAAGACGATGGAAAATGTCTCACATACTGTTTATGTTCTGTTTCCCCAGGTCAAAGGTTCAACTGGGCCCCAGTCGCTTTCTTTCCGACCCTATCTTCTGGCTCTTCTAACTCATCAATCAAATTGGAGCACATTGCACCAGTGCATTGGTATTTTACTAAGCAAACATCGGGAACAGAGGTGAATGTCCTGCTTTCATTTATGGTCTTTTCATTTTAATTCATGTTATCTCATATTTGTTTTCTGCTCATACTTTAAATGATAAGTTCACCCTTAAAAAAAAAAAAAAAAAAAAATGCACATCTTTTACAGGTAAAAAAAAAATTGTGCATTTATTATTTTTTTATTTGGAGCTGGAAAGCATTGCACCCGGGATCAGCAGATCGCGGGTGCCATACAGTGTTCCTGCAGACTTCTCAGTGTATCTGCTCATACGGCTAGGCAGATACACACTGATAGAACGAACTGGTAGTACATTGAAACTACAAGCCCACAGCCGCAAAGGCTGTCAGGACTTGTAGTTCCCCATTCACAGAGGTCTGTGAATGAATGATGTGGCCCAGTGGGTGAAGGCCACGTTATTTTCAAAATGAGGAGTTGTCTGTTAACTTTGCAGCCTCCAGTATACCTTGCATTCCCAATGCCTGTGTGCAAGTGGGGATGCCTAACCTCCCTGAATTCCCACAGTGGCCTATTACAAAACAGAGGCATGCTGGTAGTAGGAGAGCTTATACTTTGGTCTGGCCTGGATCCCAGGCTCCAGGAATTTTTCTACTACTGGGTTGCTTCCTTTGCTGAGCATACTCAGGACAGCTATTATTCCAATGTCAGAGATTTGAGCATCATTTTAAATGATTATCTATTGCCTGACTGAAGATCAATCAAAAAGAAGACATTTGTCTAAAAGCAAGAAAAAAGACTGCAAAATGACCAGAAACATAAAGAAATTACCATTGTATAGAAAAAGTTATATTGAAGTTTTATGTTGGTAGGTTTGACCCCTCCGCTTCATTAGACTTCTTGTGGGCATGTGTTCACATTCCTCGTATATGGCAAGGGAGAGACCAGCGCACACCACAGGTACAGTGTTATCTACGTGCTGTTAATTCCCAAACTACCCCGTGATTTGTATTAGAAGCATTTTGCTCTCGTTTTTCATCCAGAAAGGGCGTGAGGAGTTTGTACTGCATCTGAAACCATCCGAGCTCATCTGTCTTGTGGATCTGATTATCACAGAGGCTGAAACTAGGAGTCAGGGACCCGAAGAGGCCTCCTTTCCACTGATACAGTCTCGCCTGCCCTTACTAATTAACTGTTGTCATGGGAACCAAGAAAGCATCAGAAAAGTGACGGAGCATTTAACCAACTGTGTAAAACGCTGGGGAAACAGGTGAGGCTTTCAAGTATACCGGAAAGTTCTGCACAACATTGCTGCTTTCTGTACCTGTGTGTTGTTATGCTGCTCAGACTCCTTGTGTCTGCTGTCACTGCAAGCTTTACTATATGCAGCATGGCTTTATTTGGATTGTCGAGTTAAACAAACACATTTGTTGCCTGATCCTCTCGATAGAATTTTAGACTTGAAGTGCATGATCTGAAAGGTCAGAATAAATCCTTTAATGCAGCGTTTATCTCTCTAGCTCTTTGGGGAAGCACTGCCGAGACTTTCTTCTGCAGTTGTATCTGCAGCTTCCCGAAATGATCAATCCTGTTCCAGAAATCTTACTGACCAGTGAGGGAGCCACAGACAGCAACACCTGTAAGGTAAGGGATCCCTCTTCTATCTTCCCTACTGAACTGCAATATCAAGGAAACCTCATATACACTTGTATGAAGTAGTAAATACAGTAACACCTTGAAAGGAGGGCCATGTGATTTGTTTACTGGTCATTTGAAAGTAATAACTGAATATAGCTGTGCATTTGTCGGAAGTATGTAATATATCCATGCTCCTGTAACTACTATAAATACCATAACCTGGGCCAGTATGGGAAAAACGCTTAAAACATATCTAAACACAAGAACTAAAATGTTTTATAATGTTGCTTACCCAATGAATAGAAGCCTTGTACACCTTCTCTACCCTAACGGTCCATAAGAGTCATGATAGTGCTCAACAGAGGCTCCCATCTGCTTTCACTCTTGGTGTTTATTATGCAAACTATTTTATAAACAACAGGTTGCGCTAAAATGACGGTAGGTAGATACATACAGCATGCATCCCATAAATACATGTAAATCATACAGTCCAAATAAACATAAATGGTGTAGATGAAAGTAGAGATGTAGATGTATCTTCACAGATATAGACCACCGTGTGATAGTTCAAATTCAGTAGTGATACCTCCACCTCACATCTAATAACTGCTTACCAGATGTAAGCGCATAAGCGCTTTGGCTGTACCCCAGCCCGGGTCCCCCCTGGGGATAAATACGACAATCTTGGGGTCCTGATGTAGCAGAGTTGGCTTGGGTGAACCACAGAGGTAATGGAAAGGGCTAGCCGGATCCGCCTCCCGGCGTTTGTAGGATAGCAGTCCAATAAAGTTCTTTACACCCCCAGGTAAACTCACCACGGCACCCAAAGAAAGAGAAGGTACTGATAGTGTGATAACGTTTCAGTGGATTTAATAGAATTAAAAGTAGTGCACTTACATCAGATAAAAACAACAAGGGTGTCCAAGAACATTAAGCCGGCCGCTGTAGACTTCAAACACTCAATGGCAGTGACGTCAGCGCGTCTTCCCCGACGTACGTTTCATCTACCGAGACATAGTCATGGGGCTGGAAGACGTGCCGCTAACACACTGCGGTAACTCACAAACTTCAGATGTCGCCGGCCGAATTACAAGAACCTGTGGGAACAACAAAAATAGACTACATTCACGTGATGAAAATTAAGATAATTTAGGTGACTTTGCAATAGTGTGATAGTCATGGAAGAGAAAGAAACCCACGGCACCACTCAAATGGACCCCCACATTTCTTGAAATAACCTGACGATAGGATGTTTGCGGCCCTCCGCCTAGGCCGATCGGGAAAGGTAATGGAGACACCAAGTGGGTTCGGTTGAGACGATGTAGTCCTGGGGTTCTAACAGCATAAATAGGGGTCCCC
>BLSH010346489.1:1707408-1718908 GCA_018402905.1 Glandirana rugosa | reverse complement strand
TATATAGTGCCGAGAGTTTTCAGCGATTGCCTAAAAGTGGATAGATTTGGAGACAGTCTAACAGATTGGGGTGGGGAATTCCAGAGGGTGGGAGAGGCTCGGGAGAAGTCCTGGAGGTAAATATGGGAGGAGGTGATGAGGGGGAACTAGAGAACAGGAGGTCTTGGGAGGAACGAAGAGGACGATTAGGTTGGTATTTTGAGACTAGGTTATTGATGTAGTTGGGGGCAGAGTTGTGGATGGCTTTGTAACTTATTGTTAGTATTTTGAATTTAATATGTTGGGCGAGTGGCAGCCAGTGGAGAGATTGGCAGAAAGGGGTAGCAGACGCTGAGCGGTTTGTAAGATGGAAAAGTCTGGCAGTGGCATTCATGATGTACTGAAGGGGGGGGGGGGGGATAGTCTGTTTAAAGGTAAGCCAATGAGGAGAGAGTTGCAGTAATTAAAGTGAGAGATAACCAGGGAATGAAAATCAGGAGCTTTGTGGTTTCATTGGTTAGGAAGGGACGTAGTTTAGAGATGTTGCGGAGGTTGAGGCAGCAAGCTTTGGAAAGTGATTGGATGTGGGACCAAAAGGAGAGTTCGGAGTCCAGGATAACACCTAGCACCCTGACATGTGGGGATGGGTGCATGGTTGTGCTATTGCTCTTGACAGAGAAGTCTGGGGAAGAGGCACGTAGGGGAGGAAATATTATGAGCTCAGTTTTGGACAAGTTGAGTTTGAGGAAGTGGTGCGACATCCAGACAGATATGTCTGTTAGTAAGTTAGTGATGCATGAGGAGACTAATGGAGTGAGCTGAGGGGTGGAGAGGTAGATTTGAGTGTCGTCAGCATAGAAATGCTATTGAAAACCGTGGGAGGCTATCAGCTGACCCAGGGAAGAGGTGTAGATTGAAAACAAGAACGGAACCTTGGGGGGGGGGCGACAGGGAAGGGAAGGTTTTATACAGTTCAACTACCTTTCTCTTCCGTTCACTGACAGACGCAGCAATTCTTATGACACATGGGGTTATGCTCATCCTACTAGGAGTAGCCTAGGCAAAACAAACAAAAGTGTAGGTTGGCCCCTCCCAGGGGGCCGTCCTCACCTTAGCATATAATCCCCCTGCTCTGTACAGCACACCAGTTTTTATTTGCCTAGTGCAAGGAGTAGACCTGGTTCCCTATGGGATCTGCGGTCTCCTGAAGATTCATCTAAAGAAGACTGCTATCAAGAAGCTGGCTGGTGGTATAGAGGATATCTCGAATCTAATCTTTCCCCAGTCCGGCCGACACTATGCGATCCCCCTTAGGGGGGCCCACCACATAGCACCCGTTCCGTGCGGGCGGCCAGTGGCTAAAACCCACAAGAGCCCAGTGACTGGTTCGCCTGTCCAGTGGCCTGGCCAGCAGCATGCCTCCTTGCGGGGAGGTAGGTCTGCTCCGGGTGGCTACCCGCTGCGCCCGTCGGATTGGTGAGTGAACCCCTCTTCTGCCCTAGAGGCATGGAGAGTGGGCACCTGGGCAGCTCTGTGGCGGCCAGCCGGTGGGGGTCTGTTAGAGGCCTTCCCCCCACTCTCCCTCCCCCTTCAATCCCCGCAGGCACTTTTGCACTAACCGTTCGAATCTGCACCGACCGTCAGGAGCAATGTGTTAGGTGGGTCGTGGCCATTGGATTTTGGAGCACTGCTCGTTCATGGTCGACCGCATGTGTGTAATGGCAGCGTCCATTGTTTGAGAACCATGTGGTTTCCAGCCTGCTCTCTGGCGGCCTCCAGTGGTCGATCGGGAGAACTGCAGTCCTTGTGCAGAAAGTCCTTAAAAACAGGTGTGGGCTTCCGGTTTTTGCTTAGACAGCATGGCTGACACACTGTAACAAGCTCCTGACGTGCAGCAGTTCGTGGGCATTGCTCTTCGGTTGGAGTGCTGAGGCATCAAACAGCAAGTATAGCTGGCGCTTCCTGGGTGCCGGTAGCGGTGGGTGTAATCCGCCCGGGTCTCCCTGGCTGATTTGTGGGGTAGAGGTGGTGGTTACACAGCGGGGGTGCCGGGCTGAGATGTCAGAGGCTGGCAATTCTATGGCAGGTATACCTGCAGATCTACAGTCCACCCCAGGATCATTAGTGTCCTTGGAACAGCTGAGGGCGGTGTTTGGGGAGTTCTTTCCCCGGGCAGGGGTGCCCGTTCCGAGGGGCCCCCAGAAGCGCCCACCCCCTCCTCTTTCCTCAGGGGAGGATTCAGATCTAGAAAGCGCCTCAGTGGTCACACCTGTGGATCTTTCAGAGGGTGAGCCGCCCTCAGAGGGCGAAGAGGATCAGGAGGCTCCTAGTTCACGGGATAAAGCGATAGTGGAAGCACTGATCACTGATATTCGCGACTCTATGCGACTGGACCAAACAGGGGAGTCGCATGAGGTTTGTGGACCGCTTAGACCCCCTAGGTCCCCTAGGGCTTACCCTTATGATCAGGTGTTTGAACAGGCAGTGTTCAAGGAATGGCGGAAGCCACCAAGTTCCTTGACTTTGCCTAAAAGCTTTGCTGTTCGCTACCCCTTTGAGGAAAGCTTTACTAAGAGATGAGCTTCCCCGGTGGTGGACCCTGCCGTGGCTCGTGTGAATAAGGCAACCACCATCCCCTTGGAGGGGTCTCCATCCTTTAAAGAGGCGGCCGATCGCCGCACAGAGACGGTATCTAAAGCACTATTCTTGTTGGCTGGGTCAGCCATGCGGCCGGCGCTAGCAACTGCTATGGCGGCACAGTTTCTTCGCGAGCACGCTGCCGCTCTGTGCACTAGTTTGTCTAGGTACAGCGAATGCAACATTTGGAAGAAGGTCTCCGCTACATATGCCATGCGACTTTGGACCTTCTTCCCATATTGTCAAAAAAAAAAAAAATTTTTTTTGTTTTTTTTCAATTGTTATCAGGCGCATGCTGTGGCTCCGCTCTTGGTCGGGTGACCAGGCTTCAAAGAAAACTCTGGCAGACCTGCCCTTTCAGGGAGAGCGTCTGTTTGGCCCACAGTTGGATAAAAATATTAAGGATTTATGGGAGGGAAGAGTGCTTTCCCTCCAGAGCCGAAGCGGCTGGAGGTTCTGTCTCTTCTGGTCAGAAGAAGGTTTTTCGGGCGCCCAGCCCAGCGGGCAAGGCCGGGAAGGCGTTTACGGGCCGCAACAAGGGGCCCTGGCAGCATAAGCCCGAAAAAGCGGAGGACAAGTCTGCCTCCGCATGATGGGTGGCCCCCACCCGCCTCAAGGGTGGGGGGCCGGTGTCTGGGGGTTGCAAGCAGCTCTCTGCCCCCAGGAAAGTCCTTCCCCCTCAAACGGGAGGCTTCCGCAGAAGTGTCAGGAGGCGCCTCTAGGCGCCAGTCAGGCGCTCAGCAGACAGAAGTCATCTTGAACGCCGGCTTGCCGGCTGGAGTACCTGGGTCTGATGCCGGACACGGTACAGGCTGGGGTGTTCCTAACACCGAGCAAGCTTCTAATGCTTTAGGCAGGGCGAACCCTGTGATCGTGCCAGTGGTTCTCCTTACGGTTCTGTATACGGGTGTTGGGGCTCAGGAGGTCGACTTGTGAAGCGATACCTTACGCCCAGAACACTCGGCTCCTGCGGAAGGCAATTTAGTCGCGGTGGGACAAATCTCCTCTATCCCTGGACAAGCCGATCAGGTCGGAGTGTCAGTCCCGGGGACCCTTGGTTTGGGAGATTCAGGTTCCGGCCCTAAAAGAGGGGAGAAGTTTTCTTCCCCTCAATTGGTCGATGTAGAACTGAGAGCGATCAAGCTCTGACTGTCCCGTGGGACAGTAGGGCTGCGCCGCCCGGTTCTGGTTCAGTCGGTCAATGCCACGGAGGTGGCGTACGTAAACCATCAGGGCGGAACAAAAAGCGCAGCAACAGCCGCGGAGGCGGCTCTGATCCATCGGGGGGCAGTGTTTCACAGGCCTCGAGGGCAGTATCGGCTGCTGTGCATTTTTCCTCCTCTAAAGGCTCTACCACGGGTCGTACGCGGGGTAGAGGCGGAGGAAATCCCGACAATCCGGGTAGCTCCGGCGTCCTTGGTATACCGACGTAGTACGGATGGTAGCAGAGGTTCCGTGGCGGCTTCCGCTTCACGGGGACCTGCTGTTTCAGGGGCCCATCTTGCACCCTGCTTTACCGTCGCTGGCTTTGACGGCTTGGCTATTGAGTCCCAGGTATTGAGGGATAGGGGTGTCTCTGACTCCGTAATCCCGACTATGATAAAAGCACGTAAGAGTTCCTCACGTAAGATTTATCATAGGACCCGGAAGGCCTACATTACCTGGTGCGAGGCAGGGGGTTCGAACCCCCGCTCTTATAGAGTATCCAGAGTACTGTCATTTTTACAGCAAGGTCGGACAAGAACCTGGCGTTAAGCACGCTTAAGGGGCAGATTTCGGCCCTGGCGGTTCTTTTTCAACGGCCCTTGGCGTCTCATTCATTGATCCGTACATTTGTACAGGGGGTACGTCATGTGGCTCCTCGGATACCTTTGGCACCGTGGGATTTGAATCTGGTGCTTTCTGTGTTGCAGAAACCGCCATATGAAAGGATTAGGGATATTCCCTTACAGTTGTTGTTGCAGAAGGTGGCCTTTCTGGTAGCTATAACATCCGCCAGGCGGGTGTCAGAGTTAGCAGCATTATCCTGCAAGCCACCTTACTTTGTCCTCCATAAGGACAAGGCAGTTTTGCGACCTTCTCCTTCGTTTCTTCCGAAGGTGGTTTCTTCCGAAGGTGGTTTCTTCCTTTCATTTAAATGAGGATATTGTTCTCCCCTCATTGTGCCCGCACCCATCACATCCCAAAGAAGTTGAGCTGCATTCTTTGGATGTGGTGAGGGCCTTGCGGGTGCATTTAAGGTCTACAGCTTCCTTTCGGAAATCTGATTCTTTATTTTTGCTGATGGAAGGGTCGCGCAAAGGTATGGCGGCCTCGTCAGCTACCTTGTCTCGTTGGATACGGAAGACCGTGACTCATGCATATGAGATTCGGGGTAAGGTTCCCCCGTTTCCAGTCACGGCTCATTCCACCAGGGCAGTTAGTACATCCTGGGCGTTTAGACACCAAGCCTTGGTGTCTCAGGTGTGCAAAGCGGCTACTTGGGCCTCAGTGCACACGTTTACTAAGTTTTACAAAATTGATATTGCAGCATCCTCGGATGCTGCTTTTGGCCGCAAAGTATTACAAGCGGCAGTATAGGCGCGGTTAGCGCCGCCTGAGAGGGCGTTTTTCTGTTGGGTACAGTTGTTATGGTTTGCCCACCCCTCTTGATTGGCACTGCTTTGGGACGTCCCCATGTGTCATAAGAATTGCTGCGTCTGTCAGTGAATGGAAGAAAAAAAGGGATTTTTTGTATAACTTACCGTAAAATCCTTTTCTCTGAGTTCACTGACAGACGCAGCACCCACCCCTCTGCGTTGGTTTTGTACGCCTTGTTACGAACTGGTGTGCTGTACAGAGCAGGGGGATTATATGCTAAGGTGAGGACGGCCCCCTGGGAGGGGCCAACCTACACTTTTGTTTGTTTTGCCTAGGCTACTCCTAGTAGGATGAGCTTAATATATCCAAAAGAGAAAGGGAGTGAAGCCGCTCAGGTGCGGGGTAACAAACTACCGGCCAACAGGTGCAGGTCCCGTTCGTGGTTTCAGGAGATCCACATTAAAACAAGGAGATGACCGCACACATGCTGCACCGGTTTGCTGGAAAATGTTTGTAAATTTATTCAACAAGGTACATCACAAAGTGACAAGCATAATGACAGATACCGGCATGTCCATGGATGACAATGGGTTAACGCGTTTCACAGCGCTTACGTCTGCTTATTCATAACCTGAATGATGGTTATGAATAAGCAGACGTAAGCGCTGTGAAACGCGTTAACCCATTGTCATCCATGGACATGCCGGTATCTGTCATTATGCTTGTCACTTTGTGATGTACCTTGTTGAATAAATTTACAAACATTTTCCAGCAAACCGGTGCAGCATGTGTGCGGTCATCTCCTTGTTTAAATAGGATGAGCTTAACCCCATGTGTCATAAGAATTGCTGCGTCTGTCAGTGAACTCAGAGAAAAGGATTTTAGGGTAAGTTATACAAAAAATCCCTTTTTTCCTGCAGATCCTTTGACAATTCTTTTGCTTTCCCCATGACTCAGAATCCAGAAAAGTCAGTGCAGTACTGGATGAAAGATGTAAGAATCTGTTAGGAGTCCAGAAACTCACTGACCTTTTACACACACACACTAATTACAAGCGAACAGATCACCGGTGAGGGTGGTTACCTTTAATAACCATTCAAACCCCTTTGTGTCAACGTGTGTGCATGTTATCAGGCCAAAATCACCAGGGTATGTAAAATTTTGATCAGGGTCATTTGGGTAGTTTCTGTTGTCATGATTTAAAAAGCGTAAACACAGTTGATTGATAATAAATGGCTTCAGCCAAACACGAACCATGAGTGAAAGAAATGTTTTTGTGTTATGATTCATATTCTCTGAAAAATGGCCAAGAAATCATTAATTCTGCCAGGGTATGTAAACTTATGAGCACAACTGTATAGCACTTATATAAGTGCCTGGAATCTGTCTTTTATATTGGCACCCCATAAACCCTTGAACACGAGAACTCGAAGGGGCGTAGCATCGTGAGCCAGTTGGGGTTCTATTGCATTGCACATCTCCGTTCTATCAAAGACCGCTTACAGGAGGGGATATGAAATAATATAACTAAGCAGCAGGCTAGGAGTGAGGTGTTTACTAGATTCTGTTACATAACCACTTCAATACCAGGCACTTAAAACACTTCCCACCCAGACCAATTTTCAGCTTTCAGTGCTCTTGCGATTTGAATGACAATTGCGCGGTCGTACGATGCTGTACCCAAACAAAATTTTTTTCATTTTGTTCACACAAATAGAGCTTTCTTTTGGTGGTGTTAAAAGCACCCCACTAGCAGTGCTTTACTGCTAACGCGGGTGTAGCGCCAGTGTGAAAGTAGCCTTAGAGCTAATGTGAGACAGCTGCAGCAACACAGATATGCTATTGAATGGGGGTGAATATGGATGTTTGTTTTTCATAAATCCATACTTCCCCTTTAACCTCAAGGGAGAAAAGTTGGTGTGTATGAGTGGCTGAGCAAAATTGAAATTTTTCTGTCAGGTAAAACAGTTCAAACCAAAAAACTCCAACAAAATGTTTCTCTTATTTTCCCATTATTGTCTGTTAAAATCAATGAAAGCTGTCTTTGTTTTTTTGCTATCTGTTGAGCAAAAAAAAAAAGAAAAAGCTGTTCCTCTAACCAGAGATTTTGTGAATCAATAACTTCCTGTGCTCTCTCTGCCTCTGACCCGTTACTAGTTATCATTGTTCCCTGCTGTAGACTACAAAACATAGAAAAGAGTGGGAGGTGCTCTGAAGTCTTACCAGTGCTATGCAGTCCTAACACACTCCCTTTCCTGGGGTGACAACGCTGCTCCCATACGTTTGTCCGCCTAGAACAGCAGTTTGTTAATGGCAGGTTTACCAGGTTAAGACGAAGTTGTGGGGGAAAAAAAAACAAAAAACGAATGCAGCCACCACATCTACGGACTGGTAAGCTGCAACACTAACAATTTTATTATTGGGTTTTGATACATTTTAAATATGTTTTTCACTGTGTGAACTCTTTTGAAAGTTTGTAGTACTGAGACTACTCAGTACATCACAGCTGGTCCTTTGCACACACTTTCACCAGTTGATATAATATTCTATAGCATGCATCTTACTCTTCCGTTCACTGACAGACGCAGCCTTTTTATGACACATGGGGTTATGCTCATATCACTAGGAGTAGACTAGGCAAAAATAAAAGCATAGGCAGGCCCCTCCCAGGGGGCCGTCCTCACCTTAGCATATAATCCCCCTGCGCTGCATAGCACACCAGTTTTTAATTGCCTAGTGCAAGGAGTAGACCTGGTTCCCTATGGGATCTGCGGTCTACTGAAGAGTTTTTCTGATGAAGACTGCTATCAAGAAGCCGGCTGGTGGTATAGAGGATATCTCGAATCCAAAACTTTCCCCAGTCCGGCCGACACTATGCGAGCTATCCTTAGCGGGGGCCCGACGCATATCGCCCGTTCCGTGCGGGGAGTCCAGTGGCTAAAACCCACTAGAGCCCAGTGACTGGTTCGCCAGCCCAGTGACTGGTTCGCCTGTCCAGAGGCCTGGCCAGCAGCATGCCTCTCTATGATGAGGTAAGTCTGCTCCGGGTGGCTACGCGCTGCGCCTGTCGGATTGGTGAGTGGACCCCTCTTCCGCCCTAGGAGCGTGGAGAGCGGGCACCTGGGCAGCTTCTGTGGTAGCCGGCCGGTGGGGGTCCGTTAGTAGGGACACACTTTGAGGATTATCTCCCCCCCCCCCCCCGCAGTACTGCACCTTGCACTGACCGTTCGGAGCATTGCGTTAAGCAGTTCGCCGCCATTTGGTGTGGATCACCGTGCCTTGCACTGACTGTTCGGATTACAGCATTAAGCGGCTCGCCGCCATTCGGTGGATCACCGCTCGTTTGCCGCCGACCGCGCTATTTTCCTATCAAGCTCTGCTTGTGTTAAATGGCAGCATCCATTTTTTGGTAACCATGTGGTTTTTCAGCCTGGCCTCTGGCGGCCCCCAGTGGTCGTTATTGGTACTACACACTTGTCATAGGAAGTGTTTTAAAAACGGAAGTGGTACTTCCGGTCTCACTTGGACAACGTGGCTGATGCTCGGTGATGCAGGCTCTTGAAGTGCAGTGGGTTGTTTGGCATTGCTCATTCCGGTCACAGTGCTGAGGCATCTAAAACAGCAAGTATAGCTGGCTCTCCCTGGGTGCTGGTAGCTGTGGGTGCAATCCTCCTGGGTGCAATCCTCCTGGGTCTCCCTGGCTGATTGGTGGGGTAGAGGTGGTGGTCACACAGTGGGGGTGCCGGAAGGCTGGGATGTCAGAGGCCGGCAATGCTATGGCAGGGGTACCTGCGGATCAACAATCCACTCCAGGAACCTTGGTGTCCTTGGAACAGCTAAGGGCAGTATTTGAGGAATTCTTTCCCCGGGCGGGGGACCCGGTTCTGGGGGGCCCCAAGAAACGCCCACCCCCCCTCAGTCCTCAGGGGAGGATTCGGATCCAGAAAGTACCTCGGTGGTCACACCTGTGGTCCTATCAGAGGGTGAACTGCCCTCAGACGGCGAAGGTGTTCAGGAGGCTCCTTTTTCGCGTGATAAGGCGATAGTGGCCGCTCTGATCACTGATATCCGCGACTCCATGCGGCTTGACCAAGCAGGGGAGTTGCACAAGTCCACATATGTTTGTGGACCACTTAAACCCCCTAGGTCCCCTAGAGCTTACCCGTATGATCAGGTGTTTGAACAGGCTTTTCCTAAGAGCTTTGCTGTTCGCTACCCGTTTAAGGATAGCTTTACTAAGAGATGGGCGTCCCCAACTGTGGACCCCCCAGTGGCCCGTCTGAATAAGGCAACGACCATTCCCTTGGAGGGGTCGCCGTCTTTTAGGGAGGCGGCCGATCGCAGCATGGAGGCAGTGTCTAAGGCACTGTTCTTGTTGGCTGGGTCAGCCATGCGGCCGGCGCTAGCGACTGCGATGGCGGCACAATCTCTTCACGAGCAATTGTTATCAGGCGGGTGCTGTGGCTCCGCTCTTGGTCGGGTGACCAGGCTTCAAAGAAAGCTCTTGCAGATCTCCCCTTTCAGGGAGGGCGTCTGTTTGGCCCACAGTTGGATGAAATCATTAAGGAATTCATGGGAGGGAGGAGTACTTTCCTTCCAGAGCCGAAGCGGCGGGATTTTTGCTGTAGGCAGGGCCCTGTTTCTTCAGGTCAGAAGAAGTTTTTTCGGACACCCGGCTCAGCGGGTAAGGGCTTCAAGTCCGGTAGGGCTGCCGCTGGGCACAGTAAAAAGCCTTGGCAGCATAAGTCCAAAAAAGCGAAGGATAAATCAACCTCCTCATGATGGGTTGCCCCCGCCCGACTCACGGGTGGGGGGCCGACTGCTGGGATTCGCAGACAGATGGACTGCCCCCATCACCGATCGGTGGGTACTGGAGGTGGTGTCCTCTGGGTACAGGATAGAATTTATCTCTCTGCCCCAGAAAGGTTCTTCCCTTCAAACTTGAGACTCCCTCAGGGGCATCGGGAGGCACTTCTAGGCGCCGTTCGGGTGCTTGCCGAACAGGGAGTGATTGTACCGGTACCCATGGGGGAAAGATTTCACGGATTTTACTCAAACCTTTTCGTGGTGTCCAAAAAGGGCGGTGTCAGGCCAGTTCTGGACCTGAAGGCATTAAACCGTTTCGTAAAGACGAAGAGATTCAGGATGGAGTCCATCCGCTCGGTCGTGGCCGCCCTGCACCAAGGGGAATTCATGGCATCCCTGGATATCAGGGACGCGTATCTCTATGTGCCAGTTTGTCACAGTCACCAGCTTTTTCTACAACAGTGGGGGGCCTGCATTACCAGTTTGTGGCACTTTCCTTCGGGTTGGCTTCATCGCCCCGAGTGTTCACCAAGGTGGTGGCCCCTATGCTGGCGCTGCTGAGACAGAGAGGTATTGCGGTAGTAGCATACCTCGACTATTTACTCCTGAGAGCAGAGTCTGCTGCAGCTCTGGAGGAAAACGTGACAATTACGGTGTCCACATTAGAGGAGTTCGTTTGGATAATCAACCTGCACAAGTCATCGTTGACTCCATCCTGCCGGCTGGAATACCTGTGTCTGATTCTGGACACGGTTCAGGCAAGGGTGTTTTTACCACCAAACAAGCTCCTGACACTTGAGGCAGCAGTGCGAACCCTGTTATCACGCCAGTGGTCCTCCTTATGGTTCTCTATGCGAGTGTTGGGGCTCATGGTGTCGACTTTCTAAGCGATACCTTACGCCCAGAGTAACACTCGGCTCTTGCAGAAGGCAATTTTGTCGCAATGGGACAAATCTCCTCTATCCCTAGACAGACTGATCAGGTTGGATCATCAGTCCCGAGGATCCTTGATTTGGTGGATTCGGGCTCCGGCCCTAAAGTTGGGGAAATGTTTTCTCCCCCTCAATTGGTCGATAGTAATGACGGATGCCAGCCTATTGGGCTGGGGAGGGGTCCTGGGTCAGTTTTCTGCCCAGGGTCATTGGTCAGTGCAGGAAGCTTGTCTTCCAATAAATGTTCTGAAACTGAGAGCGATCATGCTTTGTCTGTCCCGTTGGTCAGAAAGGCTGCGAGGCCTCCCTGTCCGGGTTAAGTCGGACAATGCCACGGCCGTGGCATATGTGAACCATCAGGGCGGAACAAGAAGCTCAGCAGCAGCCGCAGAGGCGGCTCTGATCCTTCAGTGGGCAGAACTTCACGTGCCAGCTCTCTCTGCAATCTACATCCCAGGCGTGGAAAATTGGCAGGTAAGGGGAACTAGGTCTCACGCCGCCGACTCTTTCAGGCGGACGGTTAAAAGGTGCGGACCCTACATCTAACGTCTCTCTCGACCGTGCAC
>BLSH010346489.1:1694721-1705302 GCA_018402905.1 Glandirana rugosa | reverse complement strand
ATCTCCTCTATCCCTAGACAGACTGATCAGGTTGGATCATCAGTCCCGAGGATCCTTGATTTGGTGGATTCGGGCTCCGGCCCTAAAGTTGGGGAAATGTTTTCTCCCCCTCAATTGGTCGATAGTAATGACGGATGCCAGCCTATTGGGCTGGGGAGGGGTCCTGGGTCAGTTTTCTGCCCAGGGTCATTGGTCAGTGCAGGAAGCTTGTCTTCCAATAAATGTTCTGAAACTGAGAGCGATCATGCTTTGTCTGTCCCGTTGGTCAGAAAGGCTGCGAGGCCTCCCTGTCCGGGTTAAGTCGGACAATGCCACGGCCGTGGCATATGTGAACCATCAGGGCGGAACAAGAAGCTCAGCAGCAGCCGCAGAGGCGGCTCTGATCCTTCAGTGGGCAGAACTTCACGTGCCAGCTCTCTCTGCAATCTACATCCCAGGCGTGGAAAATTGGCAGGCGGACTTTCTCAGCCGCCGCACTCTGGATCAAGGGGAATGGTCCCTACATCCAGAAGTGTTCCGCCAGATTTGCCTCAAGTGGGGCACACCAGAGGTGGACCTCATGGCCTCCAGGTTCAATCACAAGGTACAGACCTTTGTGTGCAGAACAAAAGATCCGCTGGTGGTCGCCTCGGACGCTCTGGTAGCGCCCTGGGGTCGGTATCGGCTTCTGTACATCTTTCCTCCTCTAAAGCTTCTACCGCGGGTTCTGCGCAGGATAGAAGCAGAGGGAATCCCGACAATCCTGGTAGCGCTGGTTTGGCCTCGGCGTCCTTGGTACGCCGACGTAGTACGGATGGTGACAGATGTTCCGTGGCGTCTTCCACTTCGCAAAGACCTACTGTCTCAGGGGCCCATCTTGCACCCTGCTTTACCCTCACTGGTTTTGACGGCTTGGCTATTGAGTCCCAGGTGTTGAGGGATAGGGGTGTCTCGGACTCCGTGATCCCTACTATGATTGAAGCACGTAAAGGTACCTCACGTAAGATTTATCATAGGACCTTTTAAGGCTTATATTGCCTGGTGCGAGGCAGGGGGTTGGAACCCCTGCTCTTATATGGTGTCCAGAGTACTGACTTTTTTGCAGCAAGGACTGGACAAGAACCTGGCGTTAAGTACACTTAAGTGTCAGATTTCGGCCCTGGCGGTTCTTTTTTAACGGCCCTTGGCGTCTCATTCATTGATCCGTACATTTGTACAGGGGATACGTCATGTGGCTCCTCGGATATGGTCGCCTCTGGCACCGTGGGATTTGAATCTGGTGCTTTCTGTGCTGCAGAAACCACCATATGAAAAGTTCAGGGATATTCCCTTGCGACTGTTTTCGCAGAAAGTGGCTTTTCTGGTGTCTATCACATCCGCTAGGCGGGTGTCTGAGTTGGCAGCATTATCCTGCAAGTCACCTTACTTGGTCCTTCATAAAGGACAAGGCGGTTTTGCGACCTTCCCCTTCGTTTCTTCCGAAGGTGGTTTCTTCTTTTCATTTAAATGAGGATATTATTCTTCCCTCATTGTGCCCGCACACATCGCATCCCAAAGAAGTTGAACTGCATTCTTTGAATGTGGTGAGGGCTTTGTGGGTGTATTTGTTTTCTACAGCTTCTTTTCAAAAGTCTGATTCTTTATTTGTGCTGACGGAAGGGTCGCGCAAAGGCATGGCGGCCTCGTCAGCTACCATTTCTCGTTGGATAAGGAAGACCTTGACTCATGCATATGAGATTCGGGGCAAGGTTCCCCCATTTCCAGTCACGGCTCATTCCACCAGGGCATTTAGTACTTCCTGGGCGTTTAGACACCAAGCCTCAGTGTCTCAGGGGTGCAAAGTGGCTACTTGGGCCTCAGTGCACACGTTTACTACGTTTTACAAAGTTGATGTTTCAGCATCTTCGGATGCTGCTTTCGGCCTCAAAGTATTACAAGCGGCAGTATAGGCGCGGTGAGCGCCGCCTGAGAGGGAGTTTTTCTGTTGGGTACAGTTGTTATAGTTTGCCCACCCCTCTTGATTGGCACAGCTTTGGGACGCCCCCACGTGTCATAAGAAGGCTGCGTCTGTCATTGAACGGAAGCGTAAAAGGGATTTTATTATAACTTACCGTAAAATCCTTTTCTCTGAGTTCACTGACAGACGCAGCACCCACCCCTCTGCGTTGAGTTTGTACGGCTTGTTACGAACTGGTGTGCTATGCAGAGCAGGGGGATTATATGCTAAGGTGAGGACGGCCCCCTGCGAGGGGCCAGCCTATGCTTTTGTTTATTTTTGCCTAGTCTACTCCTAGTGATATGAGCATAACCCCACGTGTCATAAGAAGGCTGCGTCTGTCAGTGAACTCAGAGAAAAGGATTTTACGGTAAGTTATAATAAAATCCCTTTTTTGCTTTAAGCTGGACATGCACTAGTATGTTTTCAAACAAACTTTTGTACAAACATTCTTAGTACATTCAATGACTTGATGAATGTCATTTAACAGTACTTCAAAATGTCATTTGCTTTTAACATTCATTTTTGAAATGAGTGTAATTTCCCCAAGAAAATCACATCCTGTATTTCCAATTTTATTGCATTAGATGGATGGCCTAATACACCGCTTCATTACCCTGCTGGCTGAAACGAATGATGTGAAGGATAGTCGAATGTCCGAAGCCAATTTGGCTTGTCGCAAGCTTGCTGTGGCGCATCCCATCCTGCTGCTCAGGTACACACTTTGCTGAATAGAATTGAGTTACTGTCGAGTGGACCAGGCATGAATGGCACTGGATAGTCTGTGGGCAGTGAAAATCAATGAAAGCCTGGTGCTAAAATATACTTAATGATGAAATTATTAATTGCTCTTTCATGACTTTCCTTCAACCTTGGAAAAAATTGCTCAATTCCTCCATAAAAATATTCAGTATTCATGGGGGAATCCCTCCCGCAGCACTATTGTGTTTTGCCGGTGGGGAGCCTTCCCTACCGGGCAGAACACCAGGATCGCTGCTGGAGGCTATAGTCCCCAGCAATGATCACATGAAAAACGTCTGACAGGCTGGTTGTATTGAAGTTGATCGATGGATCAACTTCAGAACAAGCCTGCCCATAGAAATCTCTGCTGGTCTCTGCTGAACCAGCTGAAATATGATCTGTCCATGTCTGGCTTTAGATATTGATACCGTATATGTATGACATCCTAGAATCCTTCCACACTGGACAAATGCGAGTGTACTTTAGTTGCTTGGATCTCTTGTCCATAGCAAAAACATAAACACTTGAGCCTGAAAACGGACATATTAAACATTTTAGCTTTAGCTATGGACATATTAAACATTTTAGCTTTTTTTTTGTTTTTTCCCCAAATAATGCTTTCCTATTTAAATGCTGTTTAACCCGTTATCACCCCTAACCAGCACTAAATAGCATCTTTATCTGTTTTAAAACATTTTTTGGTGTTTTTGTCGGTGCATATTATGTAGCGTTAGTGTAAAAAAAATACGTATGAAATTAAAATTTCATAAAGCCTTGTTTTCTCTTGTAAATGCTTTTTGCTACACAATATTGGTTTCCTTAATCTCTTTCTGAGATTTGGTGTTTACAAGTTAAAATTCGTTTTTATATATATATATATATATATATATATATATATATATATATATATATTTATATTTATTTTATTTTTTTTCAAACACCCTAGGGCCTAGAGAATAAAATGGTCGTTGCAATACTTTGTCACATCATATTTGTGCAGCAGTCTTAAAAGCGCATATTTTTTGGGGAAAAAAAACACATTTTTGAATTAAAAAAATAAGACAACAGTGAAGTTAGCCTACTTTTTTTTCTATACTGTGAAAGATAATGTTATGTCGAGTAAATTGATACCCAACATGTCATGCTTCAAAATTGCGCTCGTGGAATGGCGACAAACTTAAAAATCTCCATCAGCGACGTTTAAAACTTTCTCCAGGTTACCAGTTTTGAGCTACAGAGGAGGTCTAGTGCTAGAATTATTGCTCTCGATCGAGCGATCTCGGTGATGCTTCACATGTGTGGTTTGAACACCGTTTTCATATGCGGGCGCGACTTACGTATGCGTTCGCTTCTGCACGGGAGCTCGGCGGGATGGGACACTTTAAACATTTTTTTTTATTATTATTTATTTTACTTTTAATTTTTTATTTTTACACTGCCCTTTAAAAAAAAAATGGGTCACTTTTATCCCTATTACTAGAAATGTAAACATTCCTTGTAATAGAAAAAAAGCATCACAGGACCTCTTAAATGTGAGATCTTTAAGAGCATTGGGCGGAAGTGACGTTTGACGTAGCTTCCGCCATGCAATGTTGTGGAGCCGAGCAGGGGCCATGTTACCCTCACTCTGCTCCATGTCTCTCAGAGAAAAGGAAGCGATCATCCCTGCCGCTACCGACAGCTCCGGTAAGTGGCAGAGATGACCGGAAAGCAGCGGGAGGGGGTAAGGCCCTCTCCCGCCCCCGATAAAAGAAGTGATCTTGTGGCGAATCCACCGCAGAGACCACTTTTATCTGAAAGCTGCCCGTCTGTTTAAATGATACCTGGGTTATGGCCATAGCTACAGTATTCAACGGCAGTATACCGCCGTATAATGACGGCGGGCGGTCGTTAATTGGTAAAAAAAAAGTTATGAATCATAGTAAAATAAGTATCTTATAGTAAGGCCGGGCTAACACTGGTGCGCTGCAATTCGGCCGTGACATGGATGTATGCAGGATTTTTCTTGTGTTTTAACCATCGTCTTATAGACTTCTTTTAGGTTGTGCACTTTTGCCGTGTTTTCTAAAAGCGCACCAAAAATTAAGCATTCAGGACTTTTGGTGCACTTTCAGAAAACATGGCAAAAACGTGAGATCTAATTGAATTCTTTGGGACTGTGGCGGAAAACACAAAAAACATGCATACATCCTGCAGTTAAACCGCAACATACCATTATGAACCCTGCCTAGCAGTTGTTTTAAAAAAATATATCTGATCAAAGTGGATTTTTCATTTTATTTTTAATTCTTTTAAATATTTTTTTTTCCTTTAAAATATTTCAATATTTTATATGTAATAACTATAAATCTATACTGAGTTTAGGCTAATGACTGCTGCAGTATGTGAGGGACAGAACTTTATTCATAGGGCAGCACAGAAACAAAGCTTTCAGTATTTACTAGCACAGAATGGCATTGCCTTGTAAAATCCCTCAAGTTCAAGTAAACAAAAACTAGACTAAAGACTACATTCTCATAAAAAGTCAGATCTCCTGAATCTTAAAATTATATTCTTCAATAGCAATACTATTCTAGGCACCGGAGAGCAACTTGCAGTGAACGAAAATAGATAAACCTGTGCTCAAATCCAAATAGCACCTATCTGGTGCTAAAGGGGTGTGACCACCTGTTACCACCACTAAAAATTCTGAAATAACTTTCTGCATACTGCTGTACATCTTTTCTAGCTAACTTTGAAGAAAAACATGGATTTTTTTTTGTTCATATACATTGCAATATAGGTTTGAGGAGGAGGTCCAGGCTCCTTCAGAAAAAAAAATTAAATTCAGCAGCTACAGATATTGTAGCTGTTTACTTTTAATATTAGGACATTTACCTGTCCAGGAATCCAGCGATGTCGGCACCCCAGACAATTTTTTTCCGGCTCCCTGGTGCTGCCACTGCCATTGCTGTGCAGCAGCCCCTCCATTAGGGGCGCATGGGCACCGGCCCCCCTAATCTACACGCAGGGAGCCGGATGCATGGATTCCAATTTTGTTTTTTTTGGAGCATGTGATTAGGCTTCAAAAAAGGGTGTGCTCGGGCTGCAGAGCACTGCGCCCTGAGCCCCACCCAGTTGTGTGACAATAGCGAATGGATTTTCGCTATTGTCACACTGATCCTCCTTCCGACCAATCAGGAAGCGGGTCCTGAGACACCCACTTGGCTGAAAGGACAGGTGATCCTATTGGATGCCTAGTAGGAGGAGGGAGGCGATGCACGATGGAAGCCACCGCCTGCGAAATAGATGGGGTAAGTGCGGGGCTGCATGACCGACTGCGTACGCACAACATCAGCCGCCACTGAACCTAATGCGCATGCATGCAGCACGCTTTGTGAATGGCCTGACAGCAAGGGAAGTAGGAGGGGGCTGAACTTCTGGGTGATCTCGCCGCGAAATACGCAATTTCGCACGCAGGAGCCGCTGCTCCTGTATGTGCACGTGGGGCGGCCAACAAGGGGTTAATAATAAAAAAAACTTTCTCTTTCGTTCGTCGACAGGCACAGTGACTCTTAGGACTGAGTGGGTTATACTGCCCTCTTCAGGAGTTTACTAGGCAGAACAGGCAGTTCTGACAGCAAAAAAAGAACATTAACAGGCACAGCCCCTCCCAGGGGGCAGTCCCCACTGGCAGATAACCCCACACCCAGCTCTGCTAGCTCAGTTTTCTTCTGCCTAGTGCAAGGAGTTAGACCTAGGCTCCCTGTTGGGATCTGTGGTACCTCTCTGGTCCACTTCGGCTGTCAGGAGACAGCCTCACAGATGAATCCGGGGAGAGCGCGACTGCCTCTCCCTCCCTCCCTCCCTCCCCCCACCTGCCTCGTGCTGCGGCGGTCGGCGCGCTCGGCGGCCATTTTGCCGGCGCCCGGCCACCATTTTCTTGTAGCCGGCCGTGCTGTTTAGGCCTAGGGAGCGGCCGGCGGCAATTTTTGTGTAGCCGCGGCCATGTTATAGTGGTGTTTAGCCTCTAGTGTGCATGGCGGCCATTTTCCCTGTGTCTACACGTGGATGTGAGGCCTGGGGGCGGTCCAGACCGGTGTTTGGCGCCGATTTGCACAACACTTTTCTCCCTGGCAGTGGCAGCGGCTCTGGGAACAGCGGCAGTGGGCAGCAGGAGTGGGTGAAGGCAGCGACAGCAGCAGCAGGCAGCTCCTCTCCGGGTCGGGTGGTGACTCCCTTCTGCCCAGCCTTGCTCAGCTGTGGGGTGGGGGGTGCAGTGGTCTCCGGGCAATAGGCCTTATTTAGTGGGCATTGCCAGGGTGGGTGACAGTATGGCAGCCGATGCGGGTGCTTCCCCACCGGACCTCTCGGTGCCTGCAGCTAGCACTTCAGGGGCTCTAGTAGACGTGATGTCGACGGTCCTGGAGACTCCCGGGTAGCGTCGCTGTTGGACCGCAGGGACGCCAAAAAGCGCCCCTTGCCCCCCCCCTTATTCGGGGGAGGACTCGGACTGCAAGAGGGGCTTCTCCGTTGCGGGGACCCCCCTCGAGCTGTCGGATGGCGAGGTTCCCGACGCTCCTGATAGCGGGGATGAGTCTGAGCCGTCTGCTGCTGCGCACAAGAAGGCTTTTGTAGACGCTCTGATCACTTCAGTGCGTGAGACCCTGCGTTTGGATGAAACGTCGGGACCCTCTCGGAGGGTGCCCGTTCCCTTCGGGTCACACAGACAGGGTCTTTCCTTATGTAAACTTTCTCGATAAGTTCGTTTATAAGGATTGGGCTCGGCCTCAGAGCCCCCTTCTTATCCCGAAGTGTTTCGCTGTGCGTTATCCCTTTATCCCTTTGAGGATAAATTATTGAAGAAGTGGGCATCGCCCCCCGTGCTTGACCGCCTGTGCAGGGCGACCACTATCCTGGTGAAGGGCACATCGTACTTTAAGGACCCGGCTGACAGGAAGGCTGAGGCTTGTGTCAGGTCCCTATTTGTACTGACGGCATCGGCCATGTGGCCCGTGGTGGCTTCTACACTGGCGCTGCAAACTCTCACGGAGTGGGCAAAGTGGTTGCACAGGTTTCGTATGGAGTCGGTCTGCTCGGTAGTAGCGGCCCTGCACCAGGGTGACTTCCTGGCCTCCCTCGACATCAAGGATGCGTACTTGTATGTTCCCATCTGTGTCCAGCACCAGCGCTTCCTGCACTTTGCGGTTGGAGAGGATCACTACCAGTTCGTAGCTCTTCTGTTTGGCCTGGCCTCAGCGCCTCGGGTCTTCACCAAACTGCTGGCCCCAGTTCTGGCTCTGCTGAGACAGAGGGGTATCGCGGTGGTGGCGTTTCTGGACGACCTTCTCCTGCGAGCGGAGTCGGCTCCAGCACTCAGGGACAATGTGACGATTACCCTGCACACTCTGCAGCAATTCGGATGGGTGATTAACCTCCCGAAGTCGGTCTTGATTCCTTCTCACCACCTGGAATATCTGGGGCTGATCCTGGATGCGGCCCAGGCGAAGGTTTTCCTTCCGCCAACCAAGCGGCAGACGCTTCAGTCAGCGGTTCGGTCCCTGCTGTCCCAGAGATGGGCCTCACTTCGGTTTTGCATGCGGGTCCTGGGCCTGATGGTGGCCTCCTTCGAGGCGGTCCCCTATGCCCAGTACCACACCCGGGTTCTGCAACGGGAGATTCTCCTGAGATGGGACAGGTCCCCATCTTCCCTGGATCGGGTGATCAAGATGGATCACCCAGTGAGGGCCTCGCTGCTCTGGTGGCTGCGGTCCCCGGCTCTTCGGTCGGGGAAGTTCTTCCTTCCCCTTCACTGGACAGTGATCACAACGGACGCCAGCCTGCCAGGCTGGGGTGGAGTCCTGGGGTTGCTTTCAGCCCAGGGACGGTGGTCTCCGGAGTAGTCTTGTCTCCCGATCAATGTCCTGGAATTGCGGGCGATTTGGTGCTGCCTCTCCCATTGGACATCGATGCTACACGGGTGCCCAGTCCGGATTCAGTCGGATAATGCCACGGCCGTAGCATACATGAACCACCAGGGCGGGACAAGAAGCTCTGCTGCGGCCTCGGAGGTAGCCCCCATCCTGCGGTGGGCAGAAAGTCACGTTCCGGCAATCTCTGGTGTCCACATCCCGGGAAATTGGCAGGCGGACTATCTCAGTCATCAGCGCCTGGACCAGGGAGAGTGGTCCCTGCACCCGGATGTGTTTGAGCAGATTTGTTTGAGATGGGGTGTCCCGGACGTGGACCTGCTTGCGTCCCGTCTCAGTCGGAAGGTGCAGACCTTCGTGAGCAGGACAAGGGATCCTTTGGCGGACGCGGCGGATGCTCTTGTGGCTCCGTGGGCTCGGTATCGACTCATCTATGCCTTTCCTCCTCTCAAGCTGCTTCCGCGCCTTCTGCACAGAATAGAGGCGGAGGGCATTCTGACCATTCTGGTAGCTCCCGATTGGCTAAGGCGTCCTTGGTACACCGACGTAGTACGTATGGTGGTGGACGTCCCCTGGCGACTCCCTCTTTGCGAGGATCTTCTTTCCCAGGGGCCCATCTTGCACCCTCCTTTACCCTCTCTGGCTTTAACGGCCTGGCTATTGAATCACAGGTTTTGAGGGATCAGGGAGTTTCGGACTTGGTGATTCCTACCGAGGGCACGAAAGGCTCCTTCACGTAAGATTTATCACTGCACCTGGAAGGCTTACATCGCCTGGTGTGGGGCCGGGGGGTGGAACCCTCGTTCCTTCTCTGTGTCTCGGGTTCTGGCCTTCCTACAGAAGGGCCTCAACCAGAAACTGGCGTTGAGCACTATCAAGGGTCAGGTCTCTGCTCTGGCAATCTTTTTTCAGCGTCCTTTTGAATCTGTACTTTCATGCAGGGGGTTCGGCATGTCGCCCCCCAGGTACGGTCGCCTTTGGCGCCATGGGACCTCGATTTGGTGCTCTCGGTACTTCAGAAGCCACCTTTTGAGAATATCAGGGAGATCTCTCTGCAGTTGCTTTCGCAAAAGGTGGCTTTCCTGGTGGCTATCACATCCGCCCGGCGGGTATCTGACTTGGCGGCCCTGTCTTGTAGGTCCCCATATCTGGTCCTACACAAGGATAAGGCGGTCCTGCGCCCGTCACCTTCTTTTTTGCCAAAGCTGATGTCATCTTTCCACATCAATGAGGATATTGTTCTTCCTTCACTTTGCCCGCGCCCATCTCCTCCTAAGGAGGTCGCTTTGCACTCCCTGGACGTTTGTTCGTGCCCTGCGAGTGCATCTGGCGTCCACGGCCTCCTTTCGGAGGTCAGACGCTCTTTTTGTCGTGGTGGATGGCTCACGCTAAGGTTTGGTGGCCACATTGGTCACTATCTCATGTTGGGTTAGACAGACGGTGACCCGAGCCTATGCGGTTTGGGGTCTGGAGCCTCCCTTCCCAGTTACGGCTCACTCTACCAGGGCGATTAGCACTTCCTGGGCTTTTCGACATCAGGCGTCTGTGTCTCAGGTGTGCAAGGCGGCTACTTGGACCTCTGTGCACACCTTCTCAAAGTCCTTCACGATTAGCGGGACCATCTCACTCGGCATTGACCCTTCCCTCCGAGGTCTGGGGTTTGGCGTATCCGAGCCCAGTGGCAGACAGATTGGGTTGTACTCTATCACTGGTTACACCGGTGGTTTGGAATCGCACTCGGTAGGTGGTGCTGTTTTTCTCGCAGACTGGAGGCTTTCCTCCGGCACCTGCGGTCTACGTGAGCGTCCCGTGCTTGTTTGCAGGTCCCTCACGTTTCGCTGGAGGAATCCTCCTCTACCCGCGCCCGTTTCACTTCCTTCTTGTTATAGGAGTAACTACACCTTTCTACTGTAGTCGAAACCGTTTTTTCTTCCACTGCCCGCGTCCTGGCGGAAT
>BLSH010346489.1:1675102-1688411 GCA_018402905.1 Glandirana rugosa | reverse complement strand
TCCCTGGTGAGGCCGCACCTGGAGTATGCCGTCCAGTTCTGGGCACCGGTCCTCAAGAAGGACGTCCTGGTATTGGAAAGGGTTCAGAGAAGGGCAACAAAGCTAGTTAAGGGATTAGAGGACCTAAGTTATGAGGAAAGATTACAAGCACTGAACTTATTCTCTCTGGAGAAAAGACGCTTGAGAGGGGATATGATTTCAATGTACAAATACTGTACTGGTGACCCCACTATAGGGGCAATACTATTCAGCGCAAGGGAAAACAAGAAGACACGCGGCCATTCACTGAGAATGAAAGAAAGGCGTTTTAACCTTAAGATGCGTAGGGGGTTCTTTACGGTAAGAGCAGTGCGAATGTGGAATTCTCTTCCAGAAACAGTGGTTTCTGCTGGTAGTATAGAAAATTTAAAAAAACTACTAGATGCACACCTAAGGGACCACAACATTGGGGGATATACAATGTATTACTGACATAAAAAAAAAAAAACACACACATGGGTTGGACTTGTGCCTTTTTCCAGCCTCACTGACTATGTAACTATGTAACATGGAGATTATTTATAGAACTTGGGAGCACAATGCATACGTTTACGTCTGGGGGGTTTTTCCTTTTTTTTTAAATGTCATTTCCCTTGACACTTCACCATTTGGGAAATACATCAAACATATTTGTGCATGTACCCTAAATGGTCATAATAGCTGCTGTGTGAATGAAACACAGCTGCCTGTCATTGACATGGAAGGGTGACAGTACTCCAGCAGCATTTGGAGCCGGTGGTCACCCTATTAAGGAAGGCCCCAGAGGGAGCAGAATCTAGCAGGATCAACAGGCATTTATTAAACACATACATCAATTTATAAAAAATGCACAACTGCATTTAAAATGTGAAAGAGGGCTTAGGTTTATGTTTAAGACCTCGTTCACACAGGCATATACCTATCCATATGTCTATGCGAAGGGTCGTCTACACCCTCATGGAATGCACAGGTGTTCCATGCAGACAGCTTACGTAAATGTCTGGCCTGCGTGGATCTCCAAGCGCATCCCGGCATGCACATCCTTTCTTCAGATCTGCATGGATGCGTTTGGAGACCTGTGCAGCTGGCTGCCTGTCATTAATTTGATCAGGCTGCCTGCACGGATCTGTCTGCAAATAACACTTGTGCATCCCATGCAGGCAAAGATGATTCTTCGTAGGAGTGTACGAATAAGTATGTCCATGTGAATGAGGCCTAAAACAGAGCATAGTAGTAACCCTTTCCTGAGTATTAGTACTCCTTATGCTGAATTCAGTATTACTTAGTGGATATTGTCTAATCTGACAGTTTTTAGTTAAGATAAGGAGAAGATATTAATTACAGCAGAACTAAAGGCAAACCTTATATTTTCCTATTTTTCTTTAGGACAGAATGGGAGGGTTATAACCCCTGTCATTTTTTTTAACTGCTTTACATTACGGATTTCTTTTGCTTCCCGTCCTATAACCAGAACAGGATGGTAGAGGAAATCCTTCCCAAGTGAGGGAATACCTGGTTGTCACCAGAACTTGTGTCCCAGTTGGAAGACTTTTCCTCTTTGTGTTCCGGTGACAACCCAGAATTTGGGATCTTCTTTCACTTTCACTATCACTGATAATGATACAAAAAACAAATAAAGAGGATGAATTCCTTTTAGGGGTACACAGACAGCAATTAACATCTAACAGGTTTTCTAATCCTTCTGGTGCTAGTTCCTGTCTGTGCAATGTGTTGTCTGCTTTCTGATGCCTCAATGTGTCAATATAAATAATATGGCTAATTGATGATAATGGCAGAGCATGAAAACATGTAATTTTTGATAATGCAAGTAAAAACACGTGCAAAGCCAGCCTCTATGTTTGTTGTTAATGTGGTTGTATCCCCTTAGAGGGGGAAAAAAACACCTGCAAGCCAAAGGCATAATGAGCACCGCATACTAGCTCATTATGAAATAACTCAGAACGAAGTTCCCGCAGGTCCGCCCATTTCCGGAGGAGGGAGCTGCCATGTTCCCTCCGTGGATCCTTCTGGGTGCGCGGCTCTGGCACCGTGATTGCCCAAAGCTGCAAGACGTCACTCCCGCGAATGCGCGGGAGCTCGTCTTTATGGGAGACTTTCTGGCATGGTTGGGCGCTTTGTGCCGGGCCTTCACTGGGACATCACTGCGTATGCGCTTGCAGTGAGAATATCTCCTAAACCGCACAGGTTTAGGAGATATTAATTAAAAATGTAATTTTAGCGGATACAACCGCTTTAATTGTAATGGAATTTTTTTGTGTGTGATGTTTAGGTGAAAGCCCTTTCAGTTAAATGGGAACTTTACTTAAAGTGGAATTCTATTCAAGTACCCCCCTTAACTCCTATTCTGAATACCCTTTAGAAGGAATATGCCTATACTTACATATTCTCAGGGCGCTCTGGTCCAGTCATGTGATCGGCTCCCAGTGAGTGGCTTCAGGGAAGAGAAGGTACAGCCAACAGATGCCCCATAGTAAGCCTGTGTCAAGCATTACATCCGTTGTTGGCCTCTGATGCCAGCCGATAGGGATATCACATGACCAGACTGAATTGGCCTTAAGCCCCGCACACACGGGCAGTATGTCAGGAGACATTTGCCAGTTCAAAAAAAAAAATGGTTGACATTCTGCCGTGTGTATGTCGGTCTGTCCATTCGGACGACTTCTGTGGGATGCGCTTGCGGGAAAACTAACAGCCGTTTGACTCCCGATGATCGCTCTTAGCCATTGGCAAAGAGCACTGATCCAAATGTTCTGGCGGGGGGCGCTGTCCTCGGGTCAGTACACAACAGCTTAGCAGGGAAGATTGCTGAACTAACCTCGCGTGGTTAGTACGGTGTCCCTGACTGGAGCTGTCCCTAGGTTGTACGAAAAAAAATGTTAGCATGTACCTGGCTTTCGAAGAGAAGACCACACTAGAAAATGAAAACTTTGCTGGTCAATAAGTATTTCATGTATAAATTCTGTATAATAATAATACATTTATTTATAAACCCACAGTGGAATTTAAAAAAAAATGCTCTAGAGCTTAAAGCAGAACTAATGACCACAGTACTTGCTATCAGTTTTAATATGCCTAGTGCAAGGAGTTGACCTGGCTCCCTTATGGGACCTGCGGTTTATATTTTTTGGTACCGCTTTTTTATTTTTTTCACGCTATCTGATGAAGACTGCTATGCCGGCTGGGGCATAGAGGATAACTAGAATCCTGCACTTTCCCCAGCACGGCCGACCGATGCGAACTAGTCCTATGCTGTGGCGGGACCCTCCGCATAGTGCCCGTTCCACGCGGGTGGCCAGTGGGAGAGGGGGTCTTACGCCCGGTGACCGGACTCGGTTCCTGTCCAGGGGCTTTGGCCTGCAGCATCCCTTTCCGGCTGGGAAGGAAGGTCTGCAACCGGGTGACTACCCGCTACGCCCGTCGGAGTGGTGAGTGTCCCCCTCCCTAGGGGTGTGGAGGGGGGGGGTGCTGGGCGTACTTTAGCGTTTTTTCTGGCCGACCGGTGGAGGGTGGTCTTTGGGCTAGTGTCCTCCTGGTTATCCTCGCCCCCCTCCCTCATTTCCCTTCCCCCGCTTCACAGCCCGTTTAAAACCGCATCTGTGCGTTTTTATACCGCCATGCAGCGGGCCACCGCCATTTTGCCGTAGCCGCGGCCATTTTACTGAGGGTTTCCCTCTAGTGCCAGCGGGGCGGCCATTTTGCGGTAGTCGCGGCCTGCATACAGGCTTTGGCCTCTTGTGGATGATCTCGGCGGCCATATTGGATGTCCCTGGAGCAGTGCCGTTTTACTTTCCTTTTCGCTTGGGACAGCATGGCTGACTACTGATGGTGCTTCTTTCTGGCGGTCCTTTAAGCACTCCTGCTGGGAGCAGCACTGTGGGCACAAAACAGCAAGTATAGCTGGGCTCTCCCTGGGGTGTGGTAGCGGTGGGTACAGTCCTCCTGGGGTCTCCCTGGCGTTCTGTGGGGCTGCATTGTGGGGGTGTCAGATCATTTTTCAAATTTTGACTATCAGTTTCGATGGGCGATGGCAGATGATCCTGCAGGCCCTTCTGGGGAGGAGTCAGCGGCAGTGCAGCCTGCGCTGGGGGCCCTGGTGTCCCTGGACCAGCTGAGGGCAGTGTTTGGGTAATTTCTTCCCCGGGTGGGGCCAAGTAACGCTCTGGGGGCCCCTAAAAAACGCCCGCCTCCCCCTTGTTCCTCAGGGGACGAATCCGAACCGGAAATGGCTTTGGGGGTCACGGGGACCCCCGTGGAACTCTCAGAGGGTGAACTGGTTCCCTCGGACGGCGAAGAGGACCAGGGGACCACACTGATTTCTAATATCCATGCGTCCTTGCGACTGGACCAAGCAGGGGAGTCGCAAGCGTCCGCATATGTTTGCGGGTCTGCTAGGCCACCTAGGTCGCCAAAAGCTTATCCTTATGATCAGTTTTTTTGACCATTTGGTCTATCAGGAATGGCAGCGTCCACAAAAACACTTCGCTATATGCTATCCCTTTGAGGATAGTTTTGTGAAGAAGTGGGCGTCCCCCACAGTGGACCCTCTGGTGGCTCGCCTGAACAAGGCAACGACCGTTCCGTTGGAAGGGTCCCCTTCGTTTACGGACCCAGCCGATAGGCGGACGGAGGCAGTGTCCAAGGCACTTTTCCTGTTGGCAGGATCAGCCATGCGGCCGGCCCTGGCGTCTGCCATGGCAGCAGAATATCTGTCTGAATGTATGGCAGAGCTGCAGAATGATTTGGACTGCGGCAGGACGCTGGTAGCGTCGCAGAAGGCAGACCATTTGTTTCAGGGTATTCGGTACCTGTGTGATGCAGCTCTGGACCTGCTTCCCATGTTGTCAAAGATGTCTGTTTTTGCAGTCATTATCAGACGAGTTCTCTGGCTACGTTCGTGGTCGGATGACCACGCGTCCAAAAAAGGTCTTGCGGATCTTCCCTTTCAGGGTGGCCGTCTCTTTGGGCCACAGTTGGATGAAATCATCAAGGATTTCACTGGGGGGAAGAGTACTTTCCTTCCGGAGCCCAGGCGGCGGGAGTTCCGCCGCAAGCAGGGACCTGTCTCTTCGGGTCAGAAGAGGTTTTTTCGTACCCCTGGCGCAGCGGGCAAGGGGTCGAGGCCCGGCAAGCCTGCCGCAGGGGCCGGTAAGCGACCCTGGCAGCGCAAGAACGAAAAGACAGAGGACAGGCCATCTTTTGCATGATGGGTTGCCCCCACCTGACCTTCAGGCGGGGGGGACGTCTTCTGGGGTTCGCAAACAGGTGGACTGTCCGCATTTCCGACCGTTGGGTGCAGGAAGTGGTGTCCTCCAGGTACAGGATAGAGTTCAGCACTCTACCCCCAGGCAGGTTCTTCCCATCGAACTTGAGACTCCCTCAGGGGCGTCGGGAGGTCCTCTTAAGGGCTGTTCAGGCACTCTCCGACCAGGGGGTGATCATGCCAGTACCTCAGTTGGAGAGGTTTCTACTCCAACCAATTCGTGGTCCCCAAAAAAGGGGGGGTCAGGCCAGTTCTAGACCTAAAGGCGCTAAACCACTTTGTGAGATTGCGATAATTCGGATGGAATCCGTCCGGTCGTGGCCGTCCTGTACCAAGGGGACTTCATGGCATCCCTGGATATCAGGGAAGCGTATCTCCACGTCCCCATTTGTCTCCGGCACCAGCGCTTTCTGCGCTTTGCGGTGGGAGATCTTCACTACCAATTCGTGGCGCTTCCCTTCGGTCTGGCCTCGGCTCCTCGGGTGTTCACCAAGTTGGTGGCCCCGATGCTGGCGCTACTGAGGCAGAGGGGCATTGCGGTGGTAGCATACCTCGACGACCTGCTCCTGAGAGCGGAGTCTGCATTGGCTCTGGAGGAGAATGTGGCTATCACCATGACCTCTTTAAAGGACTTTGGCTGGCTGATCAATCTGCAGAAGTCGACGGTGACGCCGTCCTGTCGCCTCGAATATCTGGGTCTGATTCTGGACACGGATCAGGCGAATGTGTTCCTACCTCCGACCAAGTTACTGGCACTGCAAGCAGCAGTGCGAACCCTGCTGTCACGCCGGTGGTCCTCCTTACGGTTTTGTATGCGGGTGTTGGGGCTCATGGTTTCAACCTTCGAGGCGGTACCCTACGCCCAGAGTCACACTCGGCTCCTTCAGCAAGCGATTCTGTCTCGGTGGGACAAGTCCCACTGTCCCTAGACCAGTTAATCAGATTTGATTCTCAGACCAGAGGGTCGTTGACATGGTGGCTTCGGGCCCCGGCACTAACGTTGGGGATGTCTTTTCTTCCCCTGAATTGGTCGATAGTCACAACGGACACCAGCCTTTTGGGCTGGCGGGGGGTCCTGGGGCAGTTGTCTGCTCAGGGCCGCTGGTTGGCGCAGGAATCTCGCCTTCCGATCAATGTGCTGGAGCTGAGGGCGATCAGGCTCTGCCTCTTCCACTGGATGGTAAGGTTGCGCGACCTCCCGATCCGGGTTCAATCGGACAATGCCACGGCAGTGGCATATGTGAACCGTCAGGGCGGAACGAGGAGCTCGGCAGCAGCTGCGGTAGCGGCTCTCATTCTGCGATGGGCAGAACTTCACATGCCGGCGATCTCCGCCATCTACATTCCGGGCATAGAGAATTGGCAGGCGGACTTCCTCAGTCGCCAGATTCTGGATCGGGGGAATGGTCCCTCCATCCAGAAGTGTTCAGCCAGATTTGCCACAAGTGGGGCACACCAGATGTGGACCTCATGGCGTCTCAGTTCAACCGCAAAGTGAAAACTTTTGTGTGCAGGACAAGAGACCCGTTGGCAGTCACCACGGACGCGCTGGTAGCGCCTTGGGGTCGGTATCGTCTTCTGTATGCCTATCCTCCCATCAAGCTTCTACCGCGGCTACTGTGCATGGTGGAAGCGGAGGGGATTGCGATGATCCTGGTGGCTCCGGATTGGCCTCAGCATCCGTGGTACGCCGACATGGTGCGAATGGTGGCAGATGTTCCCTGGCGCCTTCCGCTGCGCGAAGATCTGTTGTCTCAGGGACCCATCTTGCACCCTGCTTTACCCTCGTTGGCTTTGATGGCTTGGCTATAGAGTCCCAGGTGCTGAGGGATCGGGGTGTCGCTGACTCTGTGATTCCAACCATGCTGAAAGCGCGCAAGTGTACTTCGCGCAAGATTTATCATCACACCTGGAAGGCCTATATTGCTTGGTGTGAGGCGGGGGGTTGGGACCCCCGCTCTTACGTTGTGTCCAGGGTCCTGGCTTTTTTGCAGCAGGGCCTGGATAAAAAATTGGCCTTGAGTACTCTCAAGGGTTAGATTTCGGCTCTGGCGATTCTCTTTCAGTGACCTTTGGCGTCACATTCGTTAATTCGTACATTTGTACAAGGTGTGCGCCATGTGGCTCCTCAGGTACGGTCGCCTATGGCACCGTGGGATTTGAATTTGGTGTTTTCTGTGCTGCAGAAGCCACCATATGAGAGGATCAGGGATATTCCCTTACAATTGCTGTTGCAGAAAGTGGCTTTCTTGGTGGCCATTACATCCGCTAGGCGGGTGTCTGAGTTGGCAGCGTTGTCCTGCAAGTCTCCTTACTTGGTCCTTCACAAGGACAAGGCGGTCTTGGGCCCGTCTCCTTCGTTTTTACCGAAGGTGGTTTCTTCTTTTCACATTAATGAAGATCTTTTTCTTCCTTCGTTGTGTCCGCATCCCTCACATCCTAAGGAATTTGAGTTACTTTCATTGGATGTCGTGAGGGCTTTGCGGGTGTATTTGGTGGCTACAGACACTTTTCGGAAGTCTGACGCCTTATTTGTACTGACGGACGGTCCAAGCAAAGGATTGGCGGCCTCGTCGGCTACTGTTTCTCATTGGATCAGACAGACCGTGACTCATGCGTATTCTGTTCGGGGCAAGGTACCCCCTTTTCCAGTCATGGCTCATTCCACCAGGGCTGTTAGCACTTCCTGGGCTTTCAGACACCAGGCCTCGGTGTCACAGGTGTGCAACGTGGCTACTTGGGCCTTGGTGCACATATTTACTCAGTTTTATAAAGTTGATGTGTCAGCATCTTCGGATGCTGCTCTTGGCCGTAAAGTTTTACAGGCGGCAGTGTAGGCGCGGCTGGTGCCTCCTGAGAAGTTTCTTTTGGGTACAGTTGTTGGCGTTTACCCACCCCTCTTTTCTGACACAGATTTGGGACACCCCCACATGTCAAAGAGGGCTGCGTCTGTCAGTGAACGTAAGAGAAAAAAGGATTTTATTAAAACTTACCATAAAATCCTTTTCCCTGAGTTCACTGACAGACGCAGCACCCGCCCCTCTGCGTTGTGTTTGTACGGCTTGTTACGAACTGATATGCTAAGCAGAGCAGGGGGGTTATATGGGAGAGAGAGAGAGAGAGGACGGCCCCCTGGGAGGGGCCAGCTTGCTTTCTTTCTTTTTGCCTAGTCAACTCCTAGTAGGATGTGCATATAACCCGCATGTCAAAGAGGACTGCGTGTGTCAGTGAACTCAGAGAAAAGGATTTTACGGTAAGTTTTAATAAAATCCCTTTTTTAGTTGTGATCATAAATATTAACTACTTAATTAGGGTCTGTTCACATCTGTATGTCAGGGGAACATGCACAAAATTGTGTGTGTGTGTGTTTATGGTAGATACATTGCAGTGCCATAAAGTACTTTCCTAATGGCACCCCAATGCATCTTGTTAATGCAAGTGTTTTAGTGCACCATGATGCACGGCAAATTATTACCATGCTTTTTGGCAGTATGTTAATTTTCTGTACGTTGGGCAGACTATTATACCTAACATAACATGATAAGGATACTTATTTACTAAATAGTGACATATTTTCCAGTTGGGGTCCAATGAGATTTGAAAATTACAATACATAACTAGAGCTGCACGATTCTGGCCAAAATGAGAATCACAATTTTTTTGCTTAGAATAAAGATCACGATTCTCGTGGCGTAACATCATCTTACATATTATACAAAAAAATGGGCTAAATTCACTGTTTAGCTTTTGTTTTTTCAAGTGTCATTTTTCCCAAAAAATTGCGTTTGAAAGACCGCTGTGCAAACACCGTGTGACATAAAATATTGCAACAACTGCCATTTTATTCTCTAGGGTCTCTGCCAAAAAAAATCTATATATATATAAATAAAATGTTTGGGGGTTCTAAGTAATTTTCTAGCAGAAAATACTGGATTTTTACTTGTAAGCAACAAATGTCAGAAAAGATTGTCTTTAAACTGAGTTCATTCCTTTGATAAGTGGAAACCCTGTATCTCTTTGCTTCTTTTATCAACAATGTTCTCATACTTGTCAGTCTGCCCAGATAGGAGAGATTCCTGTCACTCCGATTTGGAAAAAGATTCCTGGGGAGACTTCAGGCTCCTGAATTGACTTCTATTATTACAGAAGTCGTGATCAGTTGCCCCACAAGTCGGATCTCTCAGTGCAGCCAAGTGTCCCAGTGTGAAGCTTTTTATCTCCACCTGAGCTGACAGTTTTTTCTAGTGTCTCTGTCCCCATTATGACTGCACTGAGAATTGCGGTAATGCGGGATGGAGATTGTGAGGGGGGGGGGGTGGTGAATCGAGATCACAATTCTTTTACTTGCAGCTCTACACATAACTAAAATAAAGATCATTATCCTTAACAAAGCTTTATGAATTCAGCCTAATTTATATATTTATATTAAACATTGTATGTTTTCCCTTTTGAAGAGGATTGCCTGTTTCTGAATGTTTTAAGTTTGGGGGAAATCACAACTCTGGGGCATAATCCCTGCCTATAGAAGTTATATAAACTGATTTCAATTTTCTGTTCCAGACACTTGCCAATGATTGCAGCTTTGCTCCATGGTCGTGTGCACTTGAATTTCCATGAATTCCGTCAACAGAATCATCTTACATTCTTCACGCATGTTTTGGGTATTCTGGAGCTCCTGCAGCCCCAGGTATTCCATAGTGAGCATCAAGAAGCCCTCTGGGACTGCCTTCTGTCCTTCATCAAACTTCTACAGGTAAAAAAAAAAAAGATACCCACTGCTCATGTACATATGTGAATAATTCCATTAAAGTGCATGTGTCTTTTAGCAGGAAACAGTACTGTAAAGCGTGAGTAAAGGGAAGCAAGATATGGTGGATTTAGAGGATTTATAACGTGTGCCCTTTAAACCAGTACTAAAATTGTTGAATAAAACACTTGCTGTGGTTGAGGTTTATGGCAGAAAAGACTGCTTTTATTTTGTGGACACTGCCTGCATATGCACATTGCAGTGTACACTTCTAGCTCAGTACTAGAAAAGATATCAGCAATTGTGGACCTGTCAGCACCTGAGGTTATCAGAGAAGACATTAAGTCTTCCATAATATGGTTCATATAGTATAGTGTGGTATAGGTTTATCCAAACTTTGCTCCCATAGTAGAGCCTTTGATGATCCCGGGTGCACAATTCTGCCTGGCTTTGAATTAAGCCTTATTCCCCTAATTAACAGTTCCAATTTCAGAGCCACCCCTTGACACTGGGGTTTTTATGTTGGACTTTTAAATGCTGCAGGTTAGCTCAAAGTCAAGCAAAAATTTTCAGTGTACACTTTGCATTTAGAAGATTCCCAGGTGCAGAGAAGTCATTTTAGGGTTATCCAATGTGTATGAGGTACCTCTACTTGGTATTACTGACAGAATTGCATTATTAGGACTTTGTTCAGCCCAGATAAACTGAGCTGTGTTGATCAACACAGACTTAATGCAAGAACACTGTAAAAACAGTTCTGTAGATGCCTTGTTCACACTAGACCAGTACATTGCCATGTGTTGCATAAAAATATAGCATGTCTGCATATCTAAGCAAAGCATTGCACAAGACAACTACTGGCCTGCGCAGCCTATTGCATTAGGGTGCGCACCCCAGAGCACAAACCCCAGAGACAAAGTGTGTCTATCAGCAGAGCAGTGGACAGTGTCACTAGAGCAGAGATTGGCGGCAGTAGGGCAGTGTCAGTAGCTTTTTTTTTTTTTTTTTTTTTTTTGTAGGTTTTTTACACTACTATTTTTGATTCTTTTTTTTTTTTTTTAGGAGATCCGTTGCGGGGCTTTGGTGAAACATCAAGGGTCTAAACAGAGAGAAAGGGACTGAGGACAGAGATTCCCCAGTCCATTTTTCTGCTGCCTTAGCTGCACTGGACAGTGAACAAATGGGAAATGCTCTGTGCTGAGCGGCTTCCTGCTAATTCACAAACTGGAGCATTGTAAATAGTTTGCTATGTTTCAGTTAAGAATAAGCAAAAGAGAGATGAGTACAGATTGCTCACTGTGTTCATTCATTCATCCATCCTGAATCATCCCCTGCTGCAGCTGGTGGGAGAGGAGAGAAGGGAAGCTGGCAGCACCGCAGGGGCAATCTGCACCACACAGGGTGATTAGAGTGTGCCCAGGCACACCCGGCACACCTTGTGCACACGCCTATAAAGGCAACGAATTTCTCGGTGTCACATGTGGTTGCGCATAGAGTTAAATGAGATGTTCTTTTAAGTTTAAAAAAAAAACATGTAAATAACTTAAAATAAATGTTGTAGCACAACAAACACTGAAACACATTTATTGATATGTTTACAGCTGTAGGTCATTGTAGCCTAACTGCTGTTCTGCTTGTGTTTAGAATTACAGAAAGTATTCCAGGCAGTTGGCTGCCTTCATCAGTAAATTTGTGCAGTTCATCCACAAGTACATCACATGTGACGCTCAGGCAGCTGTGTCCTTCCTACAGAAGCACTCTGATCCCCTGCAGTAAGTTATTTAAATACTTAACATCTATAGTGTCCTGGTTGCATGTGTAATTATATTTACTGTGAGCAATTTGTGTCAAAGCTGCCAGCAGAAATGTCAATGGTTCCCTCAAAACTAGAATGTGCTATATATCATGTTTTATTGCTATATTTATTTTTAATAAGAGACCCCTTGGTATAGAAATAGTCAGAGCATTCAAACGGTTTGCTTTGTTATAAAGACCTGAGAGTTCATTGGGTACAGTGTCACTTACTAATCTTTCATTATGGATTGTCATTTGTGTTGAAAGATTCTTTTAATTGTAACTTGAGGTAGATTTTAAAAAAACAAAAAATCGATGCAGTTCTTATTAGTACATCCTTCAAGTGGTTGTCAACTCATGACAACCACTTTAACCTACAGGTAAGCCTATGATAAGGCTTACCTGTAGGTGCTCTGCATATCTCCTAAACCTGTACGGTTCAGGAGATATGGAGTGTCCTGGATGTGCCGACGTAATTTTGACACATGCGCAGTGAAGAAACGGCCTCTGTACCATTCCTTCACTGTGACCGTGCTGTGACTGGCGGCTCCCGCGTACACGCGTGGGAGTGATGTCACGCGACTCCGGCCAGTCACAGGGTCGTGGCCCCGGAAAGAAGAGGGGTTGAAGATGGACGCCGCCAGTACGGGGGACAGCGTTGGACGTCGCAGGCTTCGTTTGCAGGTAAGTGGCACATAATGGGCTGCTATGCATAGTAGCCCATTATGCTTCTACTTTACAGGGAATGTAGAGGAAGTAAACCCCATCTGGGTTTACTTCCTCTTTAAAGTGGTTGTCAAGGGATAAAAAAAAAACACCTGCAAGACAAAGGCATAATGAGCCAGTATGCATTGCATACTAGCTCATTATGAAATACTTACCTTAGATTGACGCTGTGACCGGAACCATGTTGAGGGTGTCGTCTTCCGGGATCGCGGGCTCTGGCCAATCACAGCGCGGGCTCCATTGCTGTTATTGGCCACAGAGCCACGCTGACGTCACTCTCGCACATGGGAGCTGTCATAGGCTTACCTGTAGGTTAAAGTGATTGTCAAGAGTTGACAACCACTTTAATTTTTTTTAGTTCAGTGTAATTAAGTGAATTTGACTTAGTCTTACAGTGCCTTTAAGACACCGGTTATTGTCGTTACCTCGGGCGCGACACTAACCGGTCTCGGGCGCTAGGGCCTTCTGCTGTGGGAGTTGTACCAAGGCCAGTGTCGCAGTTAGATTCCATTCATAAAGTATTACTCGATCATACGTTACGTATGACCGAGTAATACGGAAACAGAACGTCCACAAAAAAAAAATAGGGAACTGTTGGTGAAATTTCTCCTTCATTTGGGTCTACCCCAAATGAAGGAGATGTAAGGGACATTTCATCTTCGTATTACCCGATGATACGTATCGTCGGGTAATACACGGTGAATGGACGTTTGCTTCGGACGCTGCAGGTTGCGACAGGGGGC
>BLSH010346489.1:1615890-1643239 GCA_018402905.1 Glandirana rugosa | reverse complement strand
TATCCTCTTCAGAATCGCCGGCTGAAAAAAACGATATCTGAATGATGCCTGCAGCTGCCATTCAGATATCGCCACTGAAAGCCAAGGACGTATATACACGCCCTTGGTCGTCAAGTGGTTAAAGCTGAATTTTTTTTGAGCTACAGCTTCAGTCTCATAACTGGCAGCACAGTGGTGTAGTGGTTAGCACTTTCGCCTAGCAGCAAAAGGGTCATTGGTTCGAATCCCGACCACGACACAACCTGCCTGGAGTTTGCATGTTCTCCCTGTGCCTCCGGGGACTCCGGTTTGCTCCCACACTCCAAAGACATGCTGGTAGGGTAATTGGATCCGGTCTAAATTGGCCCTAGTATGTGTGTGTATGAATGTGAGTTGGGGACCTTAGATTGTAAGCTCCTTGAGGGTAGGGACTGATGTGAAAGTGCAATGTATATGTAAAGCACTGCGTAAATTGACGGCGCTATACAAGTACCTGAAATAAATTAATAACTTGCCTGTAAAGAGAGTATCCCATGTCCTCTTGATTGCACATTAGTATATTTTTTCTTCAGTAATGGTAGGTCCTCTTTACAGTGCTGAACTGTAGAGCTGTATGGGTTAATTGCCTCAGTTCTAAGGCCTGTTTCACAATATTGTGGCTGTACAAGCCATATTTGCGTGGGCACAGTAGCCCATTCATCTGAATGGGCTGCTGTACCCGCGTTTCATGCAGGAAAAAAGTTCCTGCACCATTTTTAAAAGCAGCAGCAGGGAAATAGCGTTGGGCTTTTGCACCGTACGATTTCCCGCACCCACAAATGCACTGCGTTTGTAGATGGGTGGGCGTGCCATTAGGAATGAATGGCAGGCTCACGCATTTTTTACCACTTTCATTACAGACCTACTCTGGCACTCCTCTGCTACATGTAAAATTAATCTTTTTTTTTTTTTTTTTTGCTGGAAAATTACTCTGAACCCCCAAACATTATATATGTTTTTTTAGCAGAGACCCTAAGAGAATAAAATGGCGGTCGCTGCAACTTTTTACATTACACGGTATTTGCGCAGCAATTTTTCAAACGCGTTCTTTTTGTGTTTTATGAATTAAAAAAACAAAACCGTAAAGTTAGCCCAATTTTTTTGTATAATGTGAAAGATGATGTTAGGCTGAGTAAATAGATACCTAACATTTCATGCTTTAAAATTGCGCACCCTTGTGGAATGGCACCAAACTTTGGTACTTAAAAATCTCCATAGGCCAAGCTTTAACATTTTTTACAGGTTACCAGTTTAGAGTTACAGAGAAGGTCTTGAGCTAGAATTGTTGCTCTTGCTCTAACGCTAGCGGCGATACCTCACGTGTGATTTAAACGCCGTTTAGATCTGTGGGCGCGACTTAAGTATGCATTGGCTTCTGTGCTCGGGGACGGGGGTGCTTCAATTCTTTTTTTTTTTATTAATTTTTACACTTTCCCGTTACATTTTTTTTTATTTTTTATCACTTTTATTCCTATTAAAAGGAATGTAAACATCTTTTGTAACAGGAATCGTGCATGACAGGTCCTCTTTATGGAGAGATCTGGGGTCTATAAGACCTCAGATCTCTCCTTCAGGCTGGAAAGACCTAGATCAAAAAAAAAACAGTCTCTGCCTTTCCAGCTGCGTCATTGGCAATGTTTACTTTATAACGTCGCACCCGGGCCTCCAAAGGTCATAGAGATGACTGGAGACCATCTGGTCACCAGAAATCTCTATGCTCAACTTCCGGCAGTGGCTGATTCATTCTCCAGCTCATTGATCTCACGGGTGGGCCGGTAGAAGCACCGGAGGGAGGGGAAATCCCTTCCCACCGCTTGTAAGAACGACCAAGCGGCTTTGTGCAGAGACTTGCAGCCCCCCAATTCAGAAAACAAGCTGCATTTAGTAAAAACAATACAAGGACTTGTATGAATGGAGAAGAAGACAGAAAGGGAGGGCAGCCGCTGGGACTGCTATGCTACGATGTAGTGCACTGCAAAGGTGGGGTTACCTCTCTGCTCCTGCTGTGAGGCTTCAAGCTTGTGTCTGTGCCTTCTAGTATGTCCACATAGGCCAGAAAGTGATGGATAAAAGGTGTGATTTGTCATGTGACTAGGTCCTCTGATGGAGAAACTGCAGGAAGTGACATAGGGTTGTGAGTTCTCACCACACACCGCACTGGCCCTGCATAGATTGACTCAAATTGATAATATGAATATCTAAAGAAGGTATTTTCACAGATTTTATTAAATATTTTAAAATAGCTTGTCATTGCCCAGTACCTGCAATATACCTGGTTAGTCTGCTGCTTGGGTTCACATCTTTTTTAGAGTGTTTTAAACCCGAGAACAGAATTTTCTCTATGGCAGCTTACCAATCGTTTAATGTGTTAGCTGTAGAAGTAAATTTCTTTATTCAGACCTTTTCCTGTATTTCCAACTTAGGGTGACACCGTTCACTCACTGTATCTATGGAGGAGTAGGATTTTCACCCTAGGACAGGATCACAGAATACCTCTAAACGTTGTTAGGGTTTACTTACACTTTTTAGGTCACCCTACTGAATCCTTAACTTACTTAACATGCTAAAGAAGGATGTCCACACTATTCCACATGTACCTAACTTTTGGAGGGATGGGGCTTTTGTTCAAAACACACAACTGTTACTGATTGATCTTTGTGGCTTTTCCAGCATTGCTGCAGACTTTCTCCCTACCTTTATGTACTGCCTTGGCAGTAGAGACTCTGAAGTGGTACAAACGGCACTGAATAACCTGGCGGGGTACATACTGCTATGCCAAGGTAAGATCTGCTGAACACCCCCTGTTGTCATCCATGTTATTTTACACACAATATGGAAAGAGATTAGTCCAGAGACCAATATACCTGGTGACTGCAGTCTTATTGCTGGCTCAGTGGACCTTTTCACTGTCTCATTTGAGAGTCAGTAGTTTACACATAGTAAGCTCTCAGGTGGGTTAATTCACCTATGGTTTCCATTTGTGCTTATGAGGCCAAATCGGAGGAAACTGAGGTTTTTTGACACTCTGTAAATACAGTATATTGTCTTCTGATGACTATAGTTTTTATGTGCTACTATGTAATATTAAAGTGGTAGTAAAGCCTGCTTTGTTATTTTTAGCTACAGGTAAGCCTATAATAAGGCTTACTTGTAAGTAAAATGAATATCTCCTAAACGTGCAGTGATTAGTAGACATTCACCCTGCATGCAGCCTCTGACGTCACCGGCGCATGCGCTCTGAAGGTCCGGCATACCTTGCGGGAACTTCAGAGCTTCATACCGGAACCGAGGGCTCCCACGTCCATACACGGGAGTGACGTCATCGTGGCTCCGGCCAATCACAGCAATGGAGCCCGCAAACCTGAAAGAAGGTGCAGAGGAAAATGTCAGCCCTCTCTACGGTGACTGCGCGCCGCTGAAAGGACTTTGTTTTAAGGTAAGTAATTCATAATGTGCTAGTATTCAATGCATACTAGTACATTATGCCATTGTCTTACAGGTGTTTTTTTGGGGGGGGTTTTTTCTGCAGCGGTTTACTATTGCTTTAACTGATGATGGAAGCTCTAATTAAAGTGTTTGTGTGCTTCAGTTACAGTCATACTGTGAAACAGAGGAGGGTGGGTGAAATAGACACCGTACCTGGTTCTAGAAAATAAAGTTTTGCTACATTTTGCAAGCATCATAGTCCTACTTAAGTTCTGTATGCCTTTGTTTGTTGTAATGGAAGAACAAGCTGTGGAAGAGTTAGGTGTAAGGCTCAATTATTAGTAGTCACCTTCAAACATTGCTGTACAAGCCCCCAATGCTAGCATAATCTTATGTTCTTATGTCTGTCATATATAAAGTAGGTTGAGCTGGGAGGTAGAGCTTAATGTTCCCTTTTCTACATACTTTCAAAACCTCAGCAATTTACTTCCATTACCTATCTTTCATATAGGCATTTACTATCTTTGACGAGTCTACAGTTATAATGTAAACAGGCCTATGCAGTTTTGGATTGAATGTTGAGAGGGTAGAATGTCTTGGTAGATTCACCCCCTTTATTTGTCTTGGTGATCTCTGTCGCAGTTATGGAAAGTAGGGGAAAATCTAAAAATTTGAGCTATCGCTAAAATAGAAAAAAAGTATTTTCCAATGGGGGTTCCTGTTTTTGTGACAACTGTTCAAGAAGGGATTATCATCACTTTGAAGAGATTTTCTATAGTTTCACGTTGTGTCAACAGGAAATTAACTACTTCCTTACTGGGCCAATTCTGGCATTTTTGTCCTACATGTAATAATCATATTTTTTGCTAGAAAATGACTCCGAGCCCCCAAACATTATATTTATTTTTTTAAGCAGAGGCCCTAGAGCAGGGATATGCAATTAGCGGACCTCCAGATGTTGCAGAACTACAATTCCCATGATGCATAGCAAGACTCTGCCTCTGGGTGTCATGCTTGTGGCAGTCAGAGGCATGATGGGACTTGTAGTTTTGCAACAGCTGGAGGTCCGCTAATTGCATATCCCTGCAGGGATATGCAATTAGCGGACCTCCAGATGTTGCAGAACTACAATTCCCATGATGCATAGCAAGACTCTGCCTCTGGGTGTCATGCTTGTGGCAGTCAGAGGCATGATGGAACTTGTAGTTTTACAACAGCTGGAGGTCCGCTAATTGCATATCCCTGCCCTAGAAAATAAAATGGTAGGTGTTGCAATTTTTTTATGTCACATTGTGTTTGCAACATTTTTTCAAATGCAATTTTTTTTAAAAAAATACACTTTAATGCATTAAATTTGCATGCACATGAATTTTAATGCAAAAAAAAAACACTATATAGGCAACACTTTATTAATTTTTACTTTACCAGTTTAGAGCTACAGAGAAGGTTCAGCGCTAGAATTATTGCTCTTGCTATAATGTTCACAGCGATACCTCACATGTGGTGCGAACACTGTTTACATATGCGTTTGCGTCAGCGCACGAGGGGACAGGAGCGCTACAAGACCCTAAATCTCTCCTCTCCCCCGGAAAGCATGAGATTAAAAAAAAAACATTGATCTCTGCTTTTCAGGAAAAACAATGGCTGTGTTTACATCTGCCAAAACTGGAAGTAATGTCATGAGGTTGCTTCCAGCTTCCCAGGACCATAGGGATGACCAGGGACCATCTGGTCCATGGCTGGCTCTATGGTAACCTGTCAGAAGTGCCAGATTGCATACCGTGTTCCCCCAATCACATGGGAGAGCCACAGGTGGGAGAAGGTAAGCATCCCCTCCCACTAACTGTAAAAGCAATCCAGCGGCTAATCAGCTGATAGGATGGCTTTTACAAAAAAGGGAATTGCTGGCTGAAAAAAAGATACCAGGATGATGCCTGTAAGCTGTAGGCCATCCTAGTATAACCAATTCAACCTAAGGACGTCCGTGGACATCCTGCAATCAGGTGGTGGTTAAAGGAAATCTCTCCATTGGGACACTCATGGAAAAAAAACTGGGCTATAACCATTCCCTGCACTTTTCAAAATTAAAAAATTGGGCTTTAGATACTCTTTAAGTTACTCAGTGAGATGAGAGGAATGTCAGTTGATCACGATACTCTGTTGAGTTTGTGATCACATAACCTAAGCAAGATTATGCATCTCCATCTTGGCCATCTCAGCTTTGGGGCATCAGTAGAAGTTGTAGTGTGATCATGTACATATGGAGATATAATGCACTCCAGCTATATGTGGCCTTTACTTCTCTGAGTGCTGTAGTGATATATCATAGATAGGGAAATGGTATAATTATAAGCATGGACATGTATCACCAGCACATCCTCTGCTCCTACTAGACTTTATTTGTCACATAGGTAACAACAGTGCTTCAGCACTCTAAACCAGCTCCTTTATCACACAGCATTAATAACCCAGAAATTATTTTCCTGAACGATTTGCGGTAGTTTCCATGAGTCTGTGCCAGGGAAATGCATAAACTTGCATGTTCAGCCAAGCCAATTGTACAGCTTTATACCATAAGAATTCTATAAAACAGTCTTGTGGAACTCTGATCTTCTAATTGCCATTTCATAACTACATCTAGCCTGAGCATTGTAATTTTGCAGTTCAAACCATTACCATATTTCAGTCCTATTTTTCTTATTTATTTTGTTCAGTAATGTTCTTCTGTTATCATTATAACTCTTGTAATGCATCTCCTTGCAGAGCACGCAGCTGTACTTCTACACAGAGCTTTCCTCGTGGGAATTTATGGGCAGATGGACACGAGCCCTCAGATCTCAGAAGCTTTGAAGGTCCTTCACATGGAAGCTATAGTTCGAGAGAATCGCGAGTGACGAAAATGGATTTTTTTACATTTCAGAGAAAAAAAGTGAACTTGTAGAGATGTTAAGAGATGTTATTGTTTCAATTAATTATTTTTTATTAAAACAAACCATTGACTTACATTTTTGATTCTTTTCCCATTCTGTCAGAAGATCAGAATGCAGCTAACAATTTTCCACAAACAAGACTGAAAAAAAAAAAAAAAGAAACACGAGAATTCCTTAGTTCGTATAGTGGAAACAGGCATTGAAATGCAAAGAAATCCCAGGATGGTTAGAAGAAAGGGATTCTTATGTGACCATAGACAATAGAATAAAATGCAGACCTCATGTCAGACTTGTAGTGATTTCCTTGCTTCAGCCCGACCATAGTCTAGCAGGAAATTTGTGAAACCCACTAGGTTTAATGTTTTCAGCTCGGCTCCAAAGACTGTCTGACGTGCTTGTTTTCTATTACAAGCAATTGAGCAGAGATGCAACTATGCAACCTGCAGGCTCTGACTTTTTCAAACATGATTCCAGGCCCTAGACCAGGGTTTCTCAACCAGGGTTCCGTGGAACCCTAGGGTTCCTCCAGAAGTTGCAAGGGGTTCCTTGAGCAATTGTCAAGTTCTACCTCTCAGATAAATTCCCAATTACATCATTGATTTTTTTAGCTATCTGTAAGGGGGTAATTCTTCCCAATGACCACAAGTGTAGGGAGCATTCTTCCCATTGACCATCACACTAATGTATCATGAGTTGTAGATTTTTAGCAGGGGTTCCCCTAGATCGGAGGATAATTTCAAGGGTTCCTCGGTGTTGAAAAGGTTGAGAAAGGCTGCCCTAGACGTTTCTGGTGTCCAGGGCATACCCCTTGATACTATTAAACTACAAATAATATATCTAGTATTCATCATGTGTATTCTGTGGAAAGTATGCCAGCAGAGCTGTCTCATTGTAGGATGAGTGATGCCAACACTCACAGCACACGGAAACATGGTGCAGCTTCTGTGGAGGGCAGGAGTTGTAATGCCATGAGGAAGTTCTAAGTAACTGGCTAGTAAAATTCCACTATCTTTTTGTAAGATAAGCTCTTGTGACTCTAAAAGCTATTTACTATTGCCTATTTTTTTTTTTTTTTTTTTTTTCATTTTATTTGGCTGCATCAAAGAGAATATAATGTTTCATACATTTTAGGCCTATACCACAAATTTACCTCTAGCTCAGAAAACGTTCTTTGAGTTCCAAAAAGCCAATACAATGCAGTTTGATCCAAGGGTGAATCCACTCTTCATTGCAGGTGCTATTGCAGCTCCCAAATAAGAAACATCAAGCGCACACAATCTAATTCCATGTGCGCTTTGTGTTTGCTTCTAACTGGAGAACTTTTTCTTTTTTTTTCTCAAGTAGTGTGTGTTAGGAATGATGAGAGGAACCTGGAAACATGTTTTCTTTTCCTTTTAACGTTGCACTCTAAGGCTAAGTTCACACTTATGTAGGTTGTGGTTGATGCATTCTTAAAGTTTGTTGCGTTTTTGGGAGGTATCTGTTGTCATGCAGGAGAAACCAGCAAAAATGCAGCAGAAATAAAAAACGCAAGCACTGCGCTTCTAATGCATTTCCACTGCGTTTCCATTGAAGTCACGTACAGATGTGAACGTGACCCATAGGAAATCATGTCAAATGGACTGTAGTGCATTTCTGCAAAACGCATAGGTGTGAACCTAGCCGAAAACTCTTTTTTGTACAGTCCATAAACAAAAACATTTGAAAAGAGTGGAGCATGCAGCAGTCCCAGGCTCCCTGATTGCATCAGAGAGCCTGGAAACTGTCCCCTTCCATGCCCTGTAAAGCCGCCTTCTGTGCCCTGCGTGCATGAAGGCATTTTCCTATTTGTGCTTTCTGAATACCTGAACAGTGACTGCATCTGATTGGATGCAGTCAATGTTCAGCCAACAATTTTCCACCACCTAGATATTTAAAATTTTCTGTTCAATTAATTTTATTGAATTTTAACAGAATTAGACAGTAAGAATATTCAGAGACATTGCCTCATTGCAGTGGGCAAGAAAAAAAGAATAAGAAAAGCTGGTAGAAAAAGGAGAGACTAGTTTGATGAGCCCAGTGGTGCCGACAGGGCCACCCACAGCACAATTTATCAGGAATCGGATGATATTGAAAGCTTTTATGGTTAGTTTAAGTATGAATAATTTCCAGACTTTTTTACTACAGCTTTTCATTGTGAAAAGGAGCTTCTTACACTCTGCTAATGACCCAGAAACAAACTGCCAAATGAGATCTAGTTACAGACTGTGATGGTATAGAAACAGCTTAGTGAAGCCACACAATGGCAACTAGTGTTTGATGATTTGTTTAGGCTTTGGCTGTCTTGACATCACATTCAGTACAACACTGAATGAGGTTAGACAAGCAGTGAAATATTGTGTCCCTGTGTCTGGGAGAAAACCATTAAAGTTTAAGCATATCTGCATTGCATAACCAATGCAATTATTTGTGTCTGATAATGCAAGCAAATAAACTATTCCTTGCAACAGGTAAAATTAGCGAAGTGCTTAAAAAGGTACAAAAGTGAAATAGTCTACTCAAATTTACCTTGATTATGAGTTCTTTATATCCTGTATTCCTCCCTGAGATTACAAAGGGTGGCGATTGGCAAAGTGTATCTCAGTGATATGCTGGACAGCTCCATTCAGAAGACAGGCATCTTGGTAGCCACCTGGGTTTAGTGATTGGGGGCAGCCAGTTGTAGAAGATGAACACTAGGTGAAAATTATAATCATTCATTAGGTTGGCTATGTCTAAGGTTGGTTTAAGAAACAAGTGAAAGCAATTAGTGAGCGGGTATTGCCATCTTGCAAACACTGCTGCTTTATTAATGGAAAAATAAATAATTTCCCCTAATCTGAGTCCTATGTAGTTCACTGCAGCCAGAATCTAGAGAACCTCCTGTGCTATATACAGTATCTCACAAAAGTGAGTACACCCCTCACATTTTTGTAAATATTTTATTATATCTTTTCATGTGACAACACTGAAGAAATGATACTTTGCTACAATGTAAAGTAGTGAGTGTACAGCTTGTATAACAGTGTAAATTTGCTGTCCCCTCAAAATAACTCAACACACAGCCATTAATGTCTAAACCACTGGCAGCAAAAGTGAGTACACCCCTAAGTGAAAATGTCTAAATTGGGCCCAATTTTCCCTCCTCTGTGTCATGTGACTCGTTAGTGTTACAAGGTCTCAGGTGTGAATGGGGAGCAGGTGTGTTAAATTTGGTGTTATTGCTCTCACACTCTCATACTGATCACTGCAAGTTCAACATGGCACCTAATGGCAAAGAACTCTCTGAGGATCTGAAAAAAAGAATTGTTGCTCTAAATAAAGATGGCTTAGACTATAAGAAGATTGCCAAGACCCTGAAACTGAGCTGCAGTACAGTAGCCAAGACCATACAGAGGTTTAACAGGACAAGTTCCACTCAGAACAGGCCTCGCCATGGTCGAACAAAGAAGTTGAGTGCACATGCTCAGCGTCATATGCAAAAATTGTCTTTGGGAAATAGACATATGAGTGCTGCCAGCATTGCTGCATAGGTTGAAGGGGTGCAGGGTCAGCCTGTCAGTGCTCAGACCATACGCCGCACACTGCATCAAAGTGGTGTGCATGGCTGTCATCCCAGAGGAAGCCTCTTCTAAAGATGATGCACAAGAAAGCCTGCAAACAGTGTGCTGAAGACAAGCAGGCTATGGACATGGATTACTGGAACCATGTCCTGTGGTCTGATGAGACCAAGATAAAAACTTATTTGGTTCAGATGGTGTCAAGCGTGTGTGAAGGCAATCAGGCGAGGAGTACAAAGACAAGTGCGTCTTGCCTACAGACTCACTCAAGCATGGTGGTGGGAGTGTCATGGTCTGGGGCTGCATAAGTGCTGCCGGCACTGGGGAGCTACAGTTCATTGAGGGAACCATGAATGCCAACATGTACTGTGACATAATGAAGCAGAGCATGATCCCCTCCCTTTGGAGACTGGGCCGCAGAACAGTATGCTAACTTAACTACCCCAAACACACCTCTAATACTACCACTGCCTTGCTAAAGAAGCTGAGGGTAAAGGTGATGGCCAAGCATGTCTCCAGACCTAAACTCTATTAGACATCTGTGGGGCATCCTGAAACAGAAGATGGAGGAGCACAAGGTCTCTAACATCCACCAGCTCTGTGATGTCTTCATGGAGGAGTGGAAGAGGACTCCAGTGGCAACGTGTGTAGCTCTGGTAAACTCCATGCCCAAGAAGGTTAAGGCAGTGCTGGAAAATAGTGGTGGCCACAAAAAATATTGACACTTTGGGCCCAATTTGGACATTTTCACTTAAGGGTGTACTCACTTTTGTTGCTAACGGTTTAAACATTAATGGCTGTGTGTTGAGTTATTTTGAGAGGACAGCAAATTTACACTGTTATACAAGCTGTACACTCACTACTTTACATTGTAGCAAAATGTCATTTCTTCAGTGTTGTCACATGAAAAGATATAATAAAATATTTATAAAAATGTGAGGGGTGTACTCACTTTTGTGAGATAGTGTATATGCACGCAGCAAGATTGTCGTGCCTCTGAAATTTTCAGAGGCATTTGACAGGTGGTGAGGCGGTGATATATCCTTTGCTAACCACCTGTAAATTCAACACTACCTTCACTGCAAACGTATGTATTACAGACGGTTGCGGAGTGGTGGAGGTGTGACCCTATTTGCTTGAGTAAGTTGTGTTTGGTGGCAGTACTGCCTTAAGAATGCAACTAGGAGGGATAATTTTTTCTGCATCTGTCATCGGCATGTAAATACCCCTGTCTGCCCTTGAATCTAAAGGGGGTGGTGGTAAAAGTGTCTCATCCACTTGTTTTTGCTGCCCCTCAACCAAAGTGCCCTATAAGGAATGATCTATCATGCCATGCTTGGACTTAACATACACAGAATGCAGAGTTCCATTGGTATAGAAGTTTGGACGCCCGTTGTTGAGCTGTATACACTGTATGCACACCCTTTGCCTATGGTGTCACCTGGCTGGGTCTTTCCTCTGTTTAGTGCATGGCAGGCTCCAATTCTTCATTTAGCTCAGTGTTTTATTATTCCATTCACACCCACCCTGATCTCCACAACTTCTCTGCCATCACTTCCTTTGCTGTGTCTAGTGTCTGTAAACCGAATTCAGTGCTAAATTAACTGAACATCCTGATTGGATGAGGGCCGTCCACAAAGGGATCGTAGGTTCAGTAGTAAAAGAGAGGAACTTCCTCCATCCTAACTCTGTCTCCTATACTGGTTCTCCCCTGATGGACCCCTTTGTCTCTCTAGCCCCATGCGCCACAGTATGTACTACATAGGCAAAATGCATAGCTCCCAACTATCCCTGAGTTCGAGGGACTGTCCCTCATTATTATTATACAGGATTTATATAGCGCCGACAGTTTGCACAGCGCTTTACAATATTAGGGCAGAGAGTACAATTACAATACAATTCAATACAGGAGGAATCAGAGAGCCCTGCTAGTTAGAGCTTACAATCTAGGAGGGAGCGTTAAATGATACAAAAGGGCAATAACTGCGGGGGATGAGCTGATTGAGAAAATAAGGAGTGTAGTTGTTAGGTGGTGGCAGGATAGGCTTCCCTGAAGAGAAAAGTTTTCAGGGATCCCCTGAAGGTGGATAGATTTGGGGACAGTCTGACAGATTGGGGTAGGGAGTTCCAGAGGATGGAAGAGGCTCAGGAGAAGTCGAGGAGGTGATGAGGGAGCTGGAGAGCAGGAGGTCTTGGGAGGAGCGAAGAGGACGGTTTGGTCGGTATTTTGAGACTAGGCTGGTGATGTAGCTGGGAGCAGAGCTGTGGATGGCTTTGTAGCTGATTGTTACTATTTTGAATTTAATTCGTTGGGCGAGTGGCAGCCAATGGAGGGAATGGCAGAGAGGGGTGGCAGACGCTGAACGGTTTGTAAGGTGGATGAGTCTGGCAGCAGCATTCATGTTGGACTGGAGGGGGGGGTAGTCTATTTAAAGGTAGGCCAGTGAGGAGGGAGTTGCAGTAGTCAAAGCGAGAGATGACCAGGGAGTGAATCAGGAGCTTTGTGGTTTCATTGGTTAGGAAGGGATGTATTTTAGAGATGTTGCGGAGATTGAGGCGGCAAGCCTTAGAAAGTGATTGGATGTGGGGCCAAAAGGAGAGTTGAGAATCCAGGATAACCCCGAGCACCCTAACGTGGGGATGGGTGGATGGTTGTGCCATTGCTCTTGACAGAGAAGTCGGGGGAAACGGCACGTGGGGGAGGAAATATTATGAGCTCAGTTTAAGACAAGTTGAGTTTGAGGAAGTGGTGTGACATCCAGGCAGATATGTCTGTTAATAAGTTAGTGATACGTGAGGAGACTGATGGAGTGAGTTGGGGGGCGGAGAGGTAGATTTGGGTATCGTCAGCATAGAAATGATATTGAAAGCCGTGGGAGGCTATCAGCTGGCCCAGGGAAGAGGTGTATGTTAAAAATAAGAGAGGTCCAGGGGACTCCAACAGAGAAAGGAAGAGGAGAGGAGGAGGTAGAATTGTACATTACACTGAAGGTGCAATGGGATAGGTAGGACGAGCCACTGAAGAGCACAGTCACGGAGACCGAGGGAGTAGATTTTCTTGAGGAGGAGGGGGTGGTCAACCGTATCAAAGGCAGCCGAAAGGTCCAGGAGTAGGAGTACAGAGTAGTGTCCATTGGGTTTTGCGGTTAGTAGGTCATTTGTGAGTTTAAGAAGGGCAGTTTCTGTGGAGTGTTGGGGGGCGAAATCCAGATTGAAGGGGGTCCAGAAGGTTGTTCTTAACAAGGTGGTGACTCCGTTGGTTGTAGACTAGGCGTTCGAGGAGTTTGGAGGAAAAGGGGAGCAAGGAGATAGGGAGCAGATTGTTAAGATCAGTAGGGTCCAGGGATGGCTTTTTGAGTATGGGGGTGACCAGTGCATGTTTCTCTTACGTTCATTGACAGACGCAGCCTCCATACTTGACAAGTGGGGTTTATGCATATCCTACTAGGAGTAGACTAGGCAGAACAAAGTTCAGAAAAAAAAGCAAGCTGACCCCTCCCAGGGGGCCGTCCTCACTCAGCATATAACCCCCCAGCTCTGCATAGCATATCAGGTTTTTTATGCCTAGTGCAAGGAGTTAGACCTGGTTCCCTTATGGGATCTGCGGTTCCCCATTTTCTTCTTTTTTGCTTTTCTCAAGCTATCTGATGAAGACTGCTATCAAGCAGCCAGCTGGGGCATAGAGGATATCTCGAATCCTGCAATTTCCCCAGCACGGCCAACGGATGCGAGCCACCCTTAGCTTTAGCGGGGTCCGCCACATCGTACCCGTTACGTGCGGGGGGCTGGTGGGTGAACCCCACTTGCATCTGAGTGACTGGGCGCTTGGCCTGCAGCATCCCTCCCCACCTGGGGGGAGGAAGGTCTGCTACCGGGTGGCTACCCACTACGCCCGTTGGGATTGACTAGCGGTGCCAACTTCCGGTGGAGGCAGGGGTCCAGGTGTCCCTTTTCCTGTCCTCACCCCCCCTCGCCGCACCCACCGTGCTGTTAACATCGCCATGCGGCATTTCACCGCCATTTTGCTGTGTATTGCCGCCATTTTGCCGTAGCCGTGGCCATTTTAACAGTGCTTTGGCCCCTTGTGACCGCTCGGCGGCCATTTTTGGTGAGCCTTCCTGATAGAAAACGTGCATGTCTGCGCCGTTTTCTCTCTCTCTCTCTCTCTTCCTGATCAGCGGTGCAAGCACAGCGGCAGTCACAGCAGCTCGGCAGGGGCGGACAGCACTCCTACAGTGGCTACAGCATTACAAGGGCACAAAGGAACAGCAAGTACTAGCTGACCTTTCCCTGGGGTGTCGGGGGCGGCGATGCAGAGTCCTCCTGGGCATTACCCGGTCGCTCTGTGGGGCAGTTGGTGGGGCTACATTGTGGGGGCGTCATGGCCTGTAAGCCTCACAAGTGTTCCGGTGGTACAATGGTGGCTGAATCTGCGGGTTCTTCTCCGGAGGGGTCCGCAGAAGTGCAAGCTGCGCTGGGACCTCTGGTTCCCCTTGATCAATTAACATCCATTTTGGGAGAGTGTTTTTCACCCGGGGGGTACTGAGCCATGCCAAGGGGGTGACGAAAAAACGTCCACCCCCCCTCCTTCAGGGGAGGGATCTGAACTGGAAGGGGGCTCCGTGGTCACAGGGACCCCCGTGGAGCTCTCAGATGGTGAACTGCAGCCCTCGGACGGTGAGGAGGACCAGGGGGCCTCAGTGGCGCGCGAAAGGGCATTGGTGGGCTCCCTGGTCACCGCCATCCGTGAATCGCTGCGGCTGGACCAGGCTGGGGAGTCGCAAGAGACTGCCTACATTTGTGGGTCTTTTAAGCCGGCGCGGACCCCTAAGGTGTCCCCTTATGTCCAATTTTTTGACCAGTTTGTGTATAAGGAATGGCAGCGTCCACAGAATTCCTTTTCACTGCCCAAATGTTTCTCTGTGCGCTATCCCTTTGAGGACAGCCTTTTGCAGAAATGGGCATCCCCCGCGGTGGACCCTCTGGTGGCTCGCCTGAATAAGGCGACAACCATCCCTATGGAAGGGTCACCATCTTTTCAGGATCCGACCGATAGACACACCGAGGCGGTGTCCAAGGCATTGTTCTTGGTGGCGGGGGTGGCCATGAGGCCGGCTCTGGCATCGGCCATGGTGGCGCAGTCACTCACAGAATGTGCAACGGAGTTGCACAATGATTTGGACTGCAGGTGCTCCCCTGAAGCGTTGCAGCAGGTAGACCGTCTGGTGCAGGGTCTTCGTTATCTGTGTGACGCAGCTTTGGACCTGCTTCCCATGCTGTCCAAGATGTCTGTTTTTGCAGTCATTATCAGACGGTTGCGGTGTTGGTCGGATGACCACGCGTCCAAAAAGGGCCTCACGAACCTCCCTTTTCAGGGTGGTTGTCTTTTCGGGGCTCAACTGGATGAAATCATTAAGGATTTCACCGGGGGGAAGAGTACCTTTCTTCCAGAACCCAAGCGGCGGGATTACCGCCATAAGCAGGGGTCTTCATCCTCGGGCCAGAAGCAGTTTTTTCGTGCGCCCGGTTCAGCGGGCAAGGGCTCACGGCCCGGCAAGTCTGCCACGGGGTCCGGTAAGCGGCCCTGGCAGCGTAAGCCCGAAAAAACGGAGAAGTCCTCCTCCGCATGATGGGTTGCCTCCGCCCGACTCTCGGGTGGGGGGCCGGCTTCTGGGGTTCACAGACCGGTGGACCGCCCGCATCTCCGACCGGTGGGTACGGGAAGTGGTGTCCTCCGGGTACAGGATAGAGTTCAGTACTCTACCCCCAGACAGGTTCTTTCCATCAAACTTGAGGCTCCCTCCGGGGCGTCGGGAAGCTCTACTAGGGGCTGTTCAGACGCTATCTGAACAGGGGGTGATTGTGCCGGTCCCTCCGTTGGAAAGGTTCCGCGGCTTCTATTCTAACCTCTTTGTGGTACCCAAAAAAGGTGGGGTCAGGCCGGTTCTGGACCTAAAAGCGCTCAATCACTTTGTGAGAGCGCGAAAATTCAGGATGGATTCAGTCCGCTCGGTTGTGGCCGCCCTTCTACAAGGGGACTTCATGGCGTCTCTGGACATCAGGGATGCTTCTCTTCATGTTCCCATTTGTCTCAGGCATCAGCGCTTCCTGCGCTTTGTGTTAGGGGACCTACATTACCAATTTGTGGCACTTCCCTTCGGTCTGGCCTCCTCTGGTCTTCACCAAGCTGTTGGCTCCGGTGCTGGCTCTATTGAGGCAGAGAGGCATTGCTGTGGTAGCATACCTCGACGATCTGCTCCGGCGAGCGGAGTCAGCTTCGGCTCTGGAGGACAATGTTGCTATCACCATGACCTCAATGAGAGACTTTGGCTGGCTGATCAACCTGCAGAAGTCGACATTGACCCCGTCTTGTCAACTGGAATATCTGGGTCTAATATTGGACACGGAGCAGGTGAAGGTGTTCCTACCTCCGGCCAAGTTGCTGACGCTACAAGCAGCAGTGCGAACCCTGCTGTCACGTCGGTGGTCCTCCTTACGGTTCTGTATGCGGGTGTTGGGGCTCATGGTCTCGGCCTTCGAGGCGATACCGTACGCCCAGAGTCACACTCGGCTCCTACAGCGAGCGATCCTCATACGATGGGATAAGTCTCCATTGTCCCTGGATCAGCGGATCAAATTGGATCATCAGACCAGGGGGTCGTTGACCTGGTGGCTTCGGGCGCTGGCATTGACTTTGGGAAAGTCGTTTCTCCCCCTAAATTGGTTGATAGTCACGACGGACGCCAGCCTATCGGGCTGGGGAGGAGTCCTGGGGCAGTTGTCTGCTCAGGGCCGTTGGTCGGCACAGGAATCGCACCTTCCGATAAATGTGCTGGAGTTGAGGGCGGTCAGGCTCTGTCTCTCCCACTGGTTGGCAAGGCTGCGCGTCCTCACGGTTCGGGTTCAGTACGTGAACCATCAGGGCGGAACAAGGAGCTCGGCAGCAGCTGCGGAAGCGGCCCACATTCTGAGGTGGGCAGAACTTCATGTGCCGGCAATCTCCGCCATCTACATCCCGGGCGTAGAAAACTGGCAGGCAGACTTTCTCAGTTGCCAGACACTGGATCAGTGGGAATGGTCTTTGCATCCAGAAGTGTTCCACCAGATTTGCAAATGGTGGGGCACGCCAGACATGGACCTAATGACGTCCAGGTTCAATCACAAGGTGCAGACCTTCATGTGCAGGACAAGGGATCCGTTGGCGGACGCACTAGTAGCACCTTGGTTTCGGTACCGGCTTCTTTACGCCTTCCCCCCTCTCAAGCTTCTACCGCGGCTCCTGCGCAGGATAGAAGCGGAGGGAATCCCGACAATCCTGGTGGCTCCGGATTGGCCTCGGCGCCCTTGGTACGCGGACGTGGTGCGGATGGTAATAGACGTTCCCGGGCGGCTCGCGAAGATATGCTGTCACAGGGACCCATCCTGCACCCTGCTTTACCCTCGCTGGCTTTGACGGCTTGGCTATTGAGTCCCAGGTGCTGAGGGATAGGGGCGTCTCTGACTCCGTGATCCCTACCATGCTTAAGGCGCGTAAGTGTACTTCGCGCAAGATATATCATCGCACCTGGAAGACTTATATTGCCTGGTGTGAGGCGGGGGGGTTGGAACCCCCGCTCTTTTTCTATATCTCGGGTGCTGGCTTTCTTGCAGCAAGGCCTGGATAACAAATTGGCTTTGAGACAAAGGTCAGATTTCGGCTCTGGCGATTCTTTCTCAACGTCCTTTAGCGACGCATTCTTTGATCCGTACATTTGTACAGGGTGTACGTCATGTGGCTCCTCAGGTACGGTCGCCTTTGGCACCATGGGATTTAAATTTAGTACTTTCTGTACTGCAGAAACCGCCATATGAGAAGATCAGGGATATTCCCTTACAATTGCTGTCACAAAAGGTAGCTTTTTTGGTGGCCATTACATCCGCTAGGCGGGTGTCTGAGTTGGCGGCTTTGTCATGTAGGTCTCCCTACTTGGTCCTTCATAAAGATAAGGCGGTGCTGCGCCCTTCTCCTTCATTCCTACCGAAAGTGGTAGCCTCGTCGGCTACTGTTTCCCGTTAAATCAGACAGACGGTGACCCATGCGTATACGGTTCGGGACCAAGAGGTGTGCAAGGCGGCTACATGGGCCTCGGTGCACACTTTTGTTAAATTTTACAAAGTTGATGTGTCAGCATCCGCGGATGCTGCTTTTGGCCGCAAAGTTTTTCAGGTGGCAGTGTAGGCACAGCTGGCGCCTCCTGAGAGGATTCTGTTGGGTACAGTTGTTATTGTTTGACCCACCCCTCTTGAATGACACTGCTTTGGGACATCCCCACTTGTCAAGTATGGAGGCTGCGTCTGTCAATGAACGTAAGAGAAAATAGGATTTTTTAACTTACCATAAAATCATTGACAGACGCAGCACCCGCCCCTCTGTGTTGCGTTTGTACAGCTTGTTACGAACTGATATGCTATGCAGAGCTGGGGGGTTATATGCTGAGTGAGGACGGCCCCCTGGGAGGGGTCAGCTTGCTTTTTTTTCCTGCCTAGTCTACTCCTAGTAGGATGTGCATAAACCCCACTTGTCAAGTATGGAGGCTGCGTCTGTCAATGAACTCAGAGAAAAGGATTTTACGGGAAGTTAAAAAATCCTATTTTTAGAGCATTGGGGAAGATGCGAGAAGAGAGGGAGAGATTGAAGATGTGAGAGAGAGTAGGATAGAGTCAGAGGGTGAGCGTAGTATTTGAGAGACAATAGGGTCCAGTGGACAGGTGGTTAGGTGTGCGTTAGAAAGGAGTTTAGCAAACTTGTTAATAGTAGCAGGTTTGAATAAGGATAATGTCGATTGTGCTTGTTGACATGGGGTGTTAACTGGGGAAGATGCCTCCAGAGTGGAGATTTCATTACAAATTGTGTCCATCTTGCTTTTGAAGTGATTAGCAATTTCCTGGGCAGTGAGTGTGTTAGTGGGTGGAAGTGGGGGAGGACGAAGTAGGGAGTTGAAGGTAGAGAAGTGTTGACAGGGACTAGATGAGAAGGTGTTAATAAGAATGGTGAAATAGGTCTGCTTGGCTGTGTGGAGGCAAGAATTGTATTTATGGAGGGCAGATTTGTATAGGTTGTAGTCTTCGAGAGACTTAGTCTTGTGCCACAGACGCTCAAGGGCGCGGCTACACTTTTTGAGGTTTCTGGTGTCGTCTGTTTGCCAGGGCTGTAGGGGTCGAGGCCTGATTTTGTGTGTGGTGAGGGGAGCTAGCTTCTCCAGGGTGGAGGACAGGGATTTATTGTAGATGGCAGTGGCTTGGTTGGGGCAGGACAGGGGTGAGATGTTTTCAGAGGTGACCAGTAGCAGAATAGAGGAGAGAAGTGTTGAGTTGGCGAAGGTTTCTACGGCTGACGGTTAGGCGATTGGAGGGGAGGGTGGTGCAGGACAGGGAGAGAGAGAAACTAATAAGGTGGTGGTCGGAGAGGGGAAAAGGATTGTTGGAGAAGTTGCATGGAGTACATAGATAGGAGAAGACAACGTCGAGGGTGTTTCCATCAGTGTGAATAGGAGCCTGTACCCATTGCTTCAGGTCAAATGAGGAGGTTATACTGAGAAATTTAGAAGTAGCAGGAGTGCTAGTGTTAACTGGGATGTTGAAGTCACTAAGAAGGATTGTGGGAATTTCAGAAGATAGAAAGTAGGGTAGCCAGGCAGAAAATTAATCAAGGAAAGCTGACAGTGGTCCAGGAGGCCGGTAGATCACAGCAATTCTTAGGGAGGTAGGAGAGAATAGACGTATACAGTGGGCTACAAATGATGAGAGGGAGGAGAGTGAAGAACCTGAAAGGTGCTCAGTGGGCATAGGAGGAATCCCACTCCACTTCCCTTGCATCCATTAGGCCTAGGGGAGTGAGTCCAGAGAAGGCCACCGTGGGAGAGGGAAGCAGGAGAAGGAGAATCGCATTTGTGGAGCCGGGTTTTGGTGATAGCAAGTAGATGAAAGGAAAAAATTAGTGACAAATAGGTCATGAACAGCAGTGAGCTTGTTGCAGACAGAGCGGGCATTCCAGAGGGCATAGGAGAAGGGGAGGCTGGTTTTGGGAAGAAGGGGGATGGAGATTAAATTGTGTAGATTGCGACTACTGTTAGAGGGTGTGGGGTGGTGGCGATGGGTGTGGTTAAATGAGAGAGGCCCAGGGTTTGGGGAAATATCTCCAGAGGCTAGGAGAAGCAGAAAAGAGAGGGAGGCAACATGGGAATATGATTTATATGAGGAGACATGCTTGAGCATCTTGGTTTTGTTAGCATGTGAGCTTAGAGTTAGAAAGAGGTGGTGAGTGCAGTAATAGGGAGAGGGGAGACGTGAGGATGATATTGTAGGGGAAACCTCATTCTCTTAGGTTTCAGTAACATTTTGACTGCTGAAGCCAGATTGAAAAATAAACATATTTATTATACAAGGCTGTAGCTAGTCACAGTCAGGGAGAACAATGTAGAACATGGTGATGAGTTCAAAAGAATTGTTCTGCTTTGGCTACAATTGCAATACAATTTATACATTCTGAAAGGGGGTGGCACCTAGCTAACTAAAACTCTTTGAAGTCCATTTGTCTTTGCTATGTAGGTGGTCATTCACATAATCTTGTCAATTCCAGTTCTTGTTCGTTGAACAGGAATTACGGGGTGTAAAACTGGTGTGAAACTGGTATTGTCACATAGGAAGGAAACACAAAATGTAACATCATCTGCTTTATCAACAATGTACTTTATATCAAATATATATTTGACTTATACCTAAAAATTGTTGTGCCTTCTTCCCACTCAATATGTACAGATTGTGGGGTGAGGAAGAGGGCTGAAGAAAAGATAGTTTGAGAAGGGAGGCTGCTATTGTGAAAAGGAGAGGTAAGGTCTGCATGTTTCAGAGAGGAAAGTGTGATGTTTTGGAAATGAGGTTACCTGTAGTCTGGTGTTAGAGTAGTTTCTTGTTAGTATGCGCTTTGTGCAAATGGCTGAAGTGCAAGAACTGAAATGCCCACTTATTTAAAGAGCCACACTTTTTTGGAAGAACCCCCTGCAATGCTATCCCCCGTAAGCAAAGCTTGGTTTTATATTGTGATGGGTGGGGGTGGAGGTGGACAATTAATCAATTAGTAGATGATATTAGGCACACAGCTATGACATCAAACTTCTAACACTGAAATCAAAATGCAACAAAGGCCAGGATTGTAAAGATAAAAGAAACCATAAATTTAGGTAAGGCTATAGGCTAAATAAACATCATAATGTTAGGAACATGCCTACAGATGTATTTTAAGCAGCAGTGACAAATGCAGGTTACCAGAGACACATATAAGCAGGCATTCAGTGTTCAGTTTAAGGAAGATGAAGCTAGTATAAACAGACATACCAATGTTAAAAGGCATAAACAAAGGCAGATATCAATGTTTCAGTTTTTGGGTGGAGTGACCATCAATACAGACATACCAATGTTAAAAGGCATAAACAAAGGCAGATAGCAATGTTTCAGTTTTAGGGTGGAGTGACCATCGATGCAGGCAAACCTGTGAAGAGAGAGAAGAAGTGGTCAGATGGATGGATGGCTGCAAGAACTGAAGTGCCCACTTATTTGAAGAACCCCACTTTTTTGGAAGAACCCCCTGCAATGCCCTCATTTAGAACAAAATCCCTCTGTCCCTTTTTTCCTCCACATTTGTCCTTCATTTTGGTCTGATCTATATAGTTGCATATAAAATGCACTATGTATCTATCAAAAAGTGTTTTACAGTGCTAAAAGCCAATATAAAGGAATAGTAGTGGTAAAAAAGCACCTGTTTAACCAATCAATTTTTGTACTATTCTCCTTTAAGAGGGGCGTGGCAGGCGGTGTGTCGTATGCCTACATACTTTTGCTAATAGGTGCCCTTCATTCCGATCTCAGAGAGTTGGGAGGTATGAGAATGCCAGTGACTACTGGTTAATATCTCTGAACCAACCTTACCATTCAGTGTCTACCACCTCTCTTTGCTAATCACTCCACTGGCTTCCCTTCACCCAGCGAATACAATTCAAAATACTGACCACAACATATAGTGCATTCGGAAAGTATTCACAGCACTTCACTTTTTCCACATTTTGTTATGTTACAGCCTTTTTCCAAAATGGATTAAATTCTATATTTTCCTCGAGGTGATTGTAGCCGTATTAGTGCAATTGTGCCAAAGAAAATTGAGTACTGTCCGTAATACTTTTTTTATTTGCACTAACATACAATTTTTCAGGACAAGCTTTCGGGGTATGTCCTCTTCTTCAAGGTCCAAGCAGTACTGATTCACAAGAGTTTTAGCCGAATGTTAAAAAAAGAAGAAAAAAAAGGAAAAGAATGAAAAAAAAATCTCTGAGGGAAAGGAAAAACAAACAAACACAAATCAATGTATAAGGCAAATGGTAATAAAGCTCACAGTAGAGTCAGTGCGATAACACAGAGGGAGAGCTATAAACTGGGCAGAGGGGATGAAAGTCACAGAGGGGGTCGTGAAACGTTAGAATAATGAGTAAGAAAACCTAGATCTAAGTTTAACCACTTAAGGACCGGAAGGATTTCCCACTGTAGGACCAGAGCACTTTTTGCGATTCGGCACTGTGTCGCTTTAACTGACAATTGCGCGGTCGTGCAAAGTTGTACTCAAACAAAATTGACGCCCTTTTTTCCCCACAAATAGAGCTTTCTTTTGGGGGTATTTGATCACCTCTGCGTCATTTCTGATCACCGCTATAAACAAAAAAAGAGCGACAATTTTGAAAAAAAACCTATATTTTTTACTTTTTGCTAAAATACATATCCCCAAAAAATATATAAAAAAACGAATTTATTCATCAGTTTTGGCCGATATATATTCTTCCTCATATTTGTGGTAAAAAAAAAAATTGCGATCGGCGTTTATTGATTGCTTTGCGCAAAAGTTGCCGCATTTACAAACCATGAGAATTCATTTCTGGCGTTTTTACTAGTAATGGCGGGACTGTGATTTTGCAGCTGACATGTCGAACATTTTTTTACACTTTTTTGGGTCCAATAATATTTATACAGCGATCAGAAATTTAAATATCCACTGATTACTGTATAAATGTCATTGGCAGTGAAGGGGTTAACCTGCAGGGGGCAATCTAAGGGTTAACTGTGTTCACTAGGTGTGTTCTAACTGAGAGGGGGCTGGGCTGCCAGGTGCATAAGAGATCTGACTGATCCCAGTGACAGGGATCAGTAGATCTCTTACATGCCTCCTGACAGAGCAAAAAATAACGGTTTAACCGGTTCCGGACCGGCTCGCGTACATTTACTGCTGCAGAGTGACGCTGTAACGCAAATCGCCGTCTATAAACGGTGACTTGCCCATGCGCAGTTAGCGGGCGGGAGCATGCCGCTGGCGACGCGCTCTCATGCCCGCCGCACTCTGCAGGAGTGGGGCCGCGGCTCGGGCGGACTCAATGTCCGCCAGCTACTCGCGATTGCCTGTCAGAGGATAAAAATGGTGGTTCCCCATTGTTCTCCTCTGCCAGGCAATCGCGAGTAGTCGGCGGACATCGAGTCCACCCAAGCCACAGCCGCACTCCTGCAGAGTGCCGCAGGCATGAGAGGGTGTCACCGGCGGCGCGCTCCCGCCCGCTAGCCGCGTACTAGCAAGTCGCCATTTATAGACTGCGATTTGCGCTACAGCATCACTCTGCAGCAGTAAATGTACGCGAGCCGGTCCGGAACCGGTTAAACCGTTATATTTTGTGTCTACAAACAATACCCTCAATGATAATGTGTAAGAAGTTTGTTTGAAATCTTTGCAAATTTATTAAAAATAAAAAATTTAAAAAATCACATGTACATAAGTGTTCACAGCCTTTGCTATGACACTCAAAATTGAGTTGCGGTGCATCCTTTTTTCACTAATCATCCATGAGATGTTTCTACAACTTGATTGGAGTCCGCCTGTGGTAAATTCAGTTGATTGGACATGATTTGGAAAGGCACACTCCTGTCTATATAAGGTCCCACAGTTAATAGTGCATGTCAGAGCACAAACCGAGCCATGAAGTCCAAGAAATTGTCGGTAGACCTCAGAGACAGGATTGTATCAAGGCATAGATTTGGGGAAGAGTACAGAAACATTTCTGCAGCATTGAAGGTCCCAATGAGCACAGTGGCCTTCATCATAGTAAATGGAAGAAGCTTAGAACCACCAGGACTCTTCCTAGAGCAGGCCACCCTGCCAAACAGCAATCGGGGGAGAAGGGCCTTAGTCAAGGAGGTGACCCAGGACCCAATGGTCACTCTGACAGAGATCCAGCGTTTCTCTGGAGAGAGGAGAAATTTCCAGAAGAACCTCCATCTCTACAGCACTCCACCAATCAGGCCTGTATGGTAGAGTGGCCAGACAGAACCACTCCTCAGTAAAAGGCACTTGACAGCCCGCCTGGAGTTTGCCAAAAGGCACCTAAAGGGCTCTTAGATGATGAGAAACAAAATTCTATGGTCTGATGAAAGATTGAACTCTTTGGCCTGAATGGCAAGCGTCATGTCTGGAGGGAACCAGGCACCGCTCATCACTTGGCCAATGCCATCCCTACAGTGAAGCATGGTGGTGGCAGCATCATGCTGTGGGGATGTTTTTCAGTGGTAGGAACTGGGTTACTAGTCAGGATCATGGGAAAGATAAATGCAGCAATGTACAGAGACATACCTGATGAAAACCTGCTCAAGAGCGCTCTGGACCTCAGATTGGGGCGAAGGTTCATCTTCCTACAGGACAATGACCCTAAGCACACAGCCAAGACAACAAAGGAGTGGCTACGGGACAACTCTGAATGCCCTTGAGTGGCCCAGCCAGAGCCCAGACTTAAACATGAATGAACATCTCAGCAGAGATCTGAAAATGGTTTTGCACCAATGCTTCCCATCCCAACCCTATGGGGCTTGAGAGGTCCTGCAAAGAAAAATGGGAGCAACAGCCCAAAAATTTGTGTGCCAAGCTTGTAGCATCATACTCAAAAAGACTTGAGGCTGTAATTGGTGCCAAAGGTGCTTCAACAAAGTATTGACAAAAGGCTGTTAATGCTTATGAACATGTGTTTTTGTTTTTTTTTAAATAAATTTACAAAGATTTTAAACAAACTTCTTTCACGTTGTCATTATGGGGTATCGTTTGTAGAATTTTGAGGAAAATAATCCATTTAATCCATTTTGGAATAAGGCTGCAACATAACAAAATGTGGAAAAAGTGAAGCGCTGTGAATACTTTCCGGATGCACTCTATAGAAGGCCATGCACAACTCTTCCACAATCCTTAACATCCTTGTCTCAAAATATCATCCAAACCAGCCACCCTCCTTTTTCCCCAAGACCTCCTGCTCTCTAGCTCCCTCACCTCCTTCCATGCTTGCCTCCAGGACTTCTCCAGAGCCTTTCCCATCCCCAGGAACCTCTTACCCCAAGCTGTGCCACTTTCCTCTGCTCTGTCCGCATTTAGGCGATCTGTGAAAACTCATCTAATCTTAGGGGAAACCTATCCTGTCTCTAGTTAAATACTGGACTTTTGCTTTCTCATCCCTCACAGTCATTACCTTTTGTATAAATTGCCCCTTTCTCTAGATTGTAAACTTTCCCGAGCAGGGCCCTTTTAACCCTTGTCTTCACTTGTATTGCAACTGTACTGTCTTCATTTATATTGTGAAGTGCTGCACAAACTATGTGCTATATAAATTCTGTATAATAATATAATTGTATAATAACTGCAAGATTTTATATCAGTGGTCTATAGGTGAAGCAGATATTCTGGCATTTTCATTGAAATGGGAATTGGCTTGTGGTTATACTCCGTAAAATAGCTGACAAGTTGGTTGGGCAGTGTCTGTTCTGGGTGATTTGCTCTGTTAGACAGTCTGCTGATATAGGTAATGCATACAGGTAAGTGGAGCTAATTAAATTACCTGCTATTTGTAAGTGATTTGGAATGTCATGCCTTTGTCTGTGTTTTCCGGAGAGAAGGAATTCTGTCTTTGAGAAAGCGATCTGCCTTCAAAGCTCCTCTGGAGGGAATCCTGCCAGGATTTTTTTTCACGTGTAGGTAGAATTTAGCTGAAACGGTATTATTTCCTTCTGTTTAAATAAAAGGCACGCATCTTTATTGTCAAAGGATGTGAGGTTATAAATTGTATCTAGAATTATGGGGGCCTTTTTTCATTTGCCTGGTATGAAAAACTGTAATTAATTTGGGTATTTTAAACCACTGAATGAAGATGTGTGTGTTTGCCATGATGGCAATGGATTATTCATTCAGCAGTGGTACTAAACCTTCCTCCTTACTAGAGATTTTGTTGTTTGTTTCCTTGTCACCACATTTTCCTACTCTAAAAGAACTGGAAATTTAAAGTTGAACTAAAGATTCAGTAAGGGAGGGGAGGGTTATAACCCCAATCAGTTTTTTTTTTTGTCATCTGCATCCCATTAGGGAGATTTCCCTTCACTTCCTGACTTATAGCCAACACAGGTAGTGATAGGAAATCCCACCAAAATAAAGAAACCCCTGGTTGTCACCAGAACTAGTGTCCACTTTGTGTAGGGATCTGCTGCCCTCTACTGTTATCTACTGATATCACAGTGTTATGAATAATTCTGTATTAACACCACCTGTCTAGGGGAGGGGCTTTGGAAACCCAGAAGGAGGAAGTGAAGAGAGAGACAGAGATTTGAACCACATGGTATTTTACACACAGGGACTGCTACTGTTCTATTTTCACCCAGATCAGAAGCAAAAGACTATTATGCAAGCATTCCTATGTTTCTAATAGTTTAACTGCAGCTGCCCATAGCTTCTTGAGTGTACCTCTGAATTAGGGTTGCCACCTTTTCTTCAAGCCAAACCCGAACACTAAGGCCCCTTTCACACTGGGACCGCCCGCTCGTCAGCGGTAAACTGCCGCCAATTTAGCGGCGATCTACCGCTGTAATAGCAGCGCTATGGCGCCGGCGCTTGACGCTCCTGGAGCGGTGTACAGCCGCTTTGGGAGCGCTGCCCATTCAATCCAATGGCAGGGGCGGTGGAGCTCCCCACATTCCTGAAAAATCATGTTTGCCGTCGCGAGGGTTTCGCCGACATGTGGCGAGGTCCTCGCAGTTCGCGGCCGCGGTATCGCGACGATAATGTCGCCATCTAGCGGCGATTTAACCGCCGTCAAATGGCGACTGCTCGCCCGCCAGGGTCACACTTTCCCCGGAATCACAAGCCCAAACCGAACTTCTTTTCCACCGTTGGGATTAAGTCTCCATGTGAGTTCTTCGATACCCGTCGACGTCAATTTGATAATCTTTGTATCCTTACGAACGTATTATCAGAAAACGAAGACTAGACCCACTTTTATCTTGTCATCGTCAGGGACACACATT
>BLSH010346489.1:1602170-1614418 GCA_018402905.1 Glandirana rugosa | reverse complement strand
TTTTCTAAGTCGGAGCGACCTGAGTTGCTCCTATTAGAGCGGTTCCATTGCACTGCATGGGGACAACTTGTCAGGCGACTTGAGTCGCCTGACAAGTCGCCTCAGTGTGAACCGCCTCTTAAAAGCTCTTGTCTGCAGCAATTACAAAAAACTTCAAAACTTCTGCTCAGCTGGGGGCCAGGGGAAGGGAAAGGACTATTTAACCCCCTGGACTCAAGGGCTTACCTGCTGTGGAGATCCAGGCTGGACTGTGGCTTTATCTGCTCAGCTGGTGGCCAGGAAGGAACACGAGGAGTTAATAGAATCACTCAGGCAGACGTTTTTATCTTTATTCAGCCCTTCTGACAATCTTATCTGAGTCCCGACTTCCACATCTATAGCGATCAGCTGGGCAATGTAATTGCCGGGAACCGCAGCACAAGACAAGGATCACTCCGCCTGAGCCCGAAAATGATCAAATAGTCCCTGCCAGCTGATCGCAATAGAAGTGGAAGTCTGGACTCAGATAAGATTGGCAGAACAGCTGAATAAAGATAAAAACATCTGCCTGAGTGATTATATTAACCATTCATGTTCCTTCCTGGCCACCTGCTAAGCAGATGGAACTCAGAGGCAGAGTGCAGGCTGAATCATGTGTCCGGGAGAGAGGAGGAAGGAGACCCGGGCACATCACTCTAAACCCGTACTGTCCGGGTGAATCCCGTACAGGTGGCAACCCTACTCTGAATCCTCGTGGCAGACTCAATTCTGTGCTATTGCTTTTACAGTGATGGGAAAAAAAGTATTTGATCCCCTGCTGATTTTGTACGTTTGCACACTGACGAAAAAATGATCAGTCTATAATTTTAATGGTAGGTTTATTTTAACAGTGAGAGGCAGAATAACAACAAAAATATCCAGAAAAACGCATTTAAAAAAAAGTTATACATTTATTTGCATTTTAATGAGTGAGATAAGTATCTGATCCCCTATCAATCAGCAAGCTTTCTGGCTTCCAGGTGTCTTCTATACAGGTAATGAGCTGAGATTAGGAGCACGCTATTAAAGGGAGTGCTCCTAATCTCAGCTTGTTGTATAAAAGACACCTGTCCACAGAAGCAATCGGTCAATCAGATTCCAATTTCTCCACCATAGCCAAGACCAATGAACTGTCCAAGGATGTCATGGACAAGATTGTAGACCTACACAAGGCTGCAATTGGCTACAAGATCATCACCAAGAACCTTGGTGAGAGGGTGACCACAGTTGGTTGAATTATTTGCAAATGGAAGAAACACAAAATAACTCAAATCTCACTCGGTCTGGGGCTCCATGCAAGATCTCACCTCGTGGAATTTCAATGATTATGAGAATGGTGAGGAATCAGCCCAGAACTACACGGGAGAATCGTGTCAATGATCAAGGCAGAAAGGTCCCCCTGCCCAAGAAAGCACATGTACAGGGCTGTCTGAAGTTTGCTAATGAACATCTGAATGATTCAGAAGAGAACTGGGTAAAAGTGTTGTGGTCAGACAAGACCAAAATCAAGCTCTTTGGCATCAACTCAACTCGCAGTGTTTGGAGGAGGAGGAATGCTGTCTATGACCCCAAGAACATGATTCTCACCCTCAAACATGGAGGTGGAAACATTATGCTTTGGGGTGTTTTTCTGCTAAAGGGACAGGGCAACTTCACCGCATCAAAGGGACGATGGACAAGGCCATGTACCGTCAAATCTTGGGTGAGAACCTCCTTCCCTCAGCCAGGGCATTGGAAATGGGTCGTGAATGGGTATCCAAGCATGACAATGACCCAAAACACATGGCCAAGGTGACAAAGGAGTGGCTCAAGAAGAAGCACTTTAAAGGGGTTGTAAAGGCAGAAGGTTTTTCTTTTATGCATTTTATGCATTAAGATAAAAAGCCTTCTATGTGCAGCAACCCCCCTAATACTTGCCAGATGTCCCTCTAGCTCCAGCAATGTTGTAGGAATGTCTCGGCCGTCACGGACTCCCCTCCTCATTGATTGAGACAGCAGCGCAGCACCATTGGCTCCCATTGCTGTCAATCAGAGTCAGTAAGCCAATGAGAATAGAAAGGGGATGGGGCGGGCCGCAGTTCCATGTCGTAATGGACACGGAGCTGTGACTCGGCTCGGGTGCCTCCATAGCAAACTGCCAGGAGGGAGGGGCCAGGAGCACCCAAGAGGGACCCAAGAAGAGGAGGATCCGGGTTGCTCTGTGCAAATCCACTGCAACAGAGGAGGTAAGTATGACATGTTTGTTATTTTTATTTTTTAAAAAATGAGACTTTACAATCACCTTAAAGTCCTGGAGTGGCCTAGCCATTCTCCCGACCTTAATCCCATAGAAAATATGTGGCGGGAGCTGAAGGTTCAAGTTACCAAGCGTCACCCTCAAAACCTTAATGACTTAGAGAGGATCTGCAAAGAGAAGCAAGACAAAATCCCTCCTGAGATGTGTGCAAACCTGGTGGCCAACTACAAGAAACCTCTGACCTCTGTGATTGCCAACAAGGGTTTTGCCACCAAGTACTAAGTAATGTTTTGCGAAGGGGTCAAATACTTATTTCACTCATCAAAATGCAAATCAATTTATAACTTTTTTGAAATGCGTATTTCTGGATATTTTTGTTATTCTGTCTTACTGTTGGAATAAACCTACCATTAAAATTAGACTGATCATTTCTTTGTCATTGGGCAAATGTACAAAATCAGCAGGGGATCTTATATTTTTTCCCTCACTGTATCTCATATGCGCAGTTCCAGATAGCTAGGTATGCGCTAGTGGTCACCTTGCTGTATGTTAGTAGGTGAACCTGTTTTTTTGCAATAAAGTTTATATGCAGCTACTGTTTTAGATAACCCTGTTCCTTCTGGTCTAGGATTCTATAGTTAGTGTTAACTTAAAGTGATTGTAAATGATCATCTTGTAAAACAACCCATTCAGTTTAAAATAAAAACTGAAAGGCCAAACATTTGCGTATGGTTATAAAAATACATTATAAATACCTTTTTCATTTTTTTATAAGTGATCACATTCTCTCTGTTCTCAGCTGCATTAGAACCGGGGGGAGGAAAAGCAGCAGCAAACCGAGCTTCCTAGTTAATGGCTGTGCAGTGGGGATGTGTCAGGACAAGTCTGATCATTGCAGGAGAGCAGGCTGAGTTCCCAGCTTAATGTGGAAGTGAGTGTATCGCGCTTAGGATAGGAGTTGCTCAGCTGCTGCCCTCCAGAATTCCCTCCCGTGGGTGGGATTAGTACAGTATTTGTTAAGTTTGGGTATGGCGCTGCCTGAGCTTTGGGTACAAAGTGAGTAAATTTTTTTTTTATATATATCTCAGTGCAATGTGCTAGTATGATGTGCTAGTTCTAAAGTGTGCCTCTAGTGTGGACCGTGTCTTTTCCCGTGCTTGCATGTGTAGTGCAAGCGTGCTCTTGTAACAATGGTTTCAATTGACGTTTTAAATATCTCAGTTATATGGATTAGCTTGTATTGCAATAAGCCCCAAATAATAATTTATATAAATCAACCACAAATCCTAGCGTAAATCATTCAAAGTTCAAAAAACATATAAATAAATAAACAAAAAATGTTAAATTGTGCAAAGTCCGAGTAATGTGCTAGTGTGCATGTGCTAGTATTTCCAGAAAATCAAGATCAATTGTGTTCATAACCCAGATGAAAGATTCATAGTTGCAAAATCCTTTTGTTGTGTGTGATATAAGGTGTTAATCAACGTTTTCCAATCCTTATCCAGATCCTTAGCAGTTATCAGCTAATAGCCAGTTCTATATACAGTAAAAGTGCAAAGTGCTCAGAGGTGACAGTCCATTAATCTTCTATGTTTGGAACCCTTGATATGGGAGAAAGGATGTGATTCACACGTGCTCCCCAATGTTCCCCTCCTTACCAGAGGGCACTACCCCTGCAGGGGTCAAGTGCCTATCTTTATCTTTAATCCTGGGATGTTCCTGGTGGTAGCCGCTCCATCCGTCCATGTCAAGGAGAAAAACAGAGAGGGGATTCCATAGTGTAGTAGTCAAAATACGATATTTTATTCAAAAAACAGGGACAAGTCCAATTTCCAAATATTTAAAAATGACATAAAATCCGAACCTCGTAGCATGTATGATATAAAAACAAGGCTCGTGGTAGGTATATAAAAAGAGGAAACTCGGTTCTAATCATTCACCCTCCTGGTGCCGGCGTCACACACTCACTGAGAGGAAGCCCCACCGGCTTCCTGCAGTGTGGAAAAACAAACGGTTTCAGCACGCTATCCCGGGACCGGAAGTGACGTATGGATCAATGGTTGCTCGGCTAGGTGGTCACCTGACGCGTTTCGTCGTAGGACGTTTTCAAAGGTGCCTCTGTTTTTCTCCTTGACACGGACGGATGGAGCGGCTACCACCAGGAACATCCCAGGATTAAAGATAAAGATAGGCACTTGCCCCCTGCAGGGGTACTGCCCTCTGGTAAGGAGGGGAACATTGGGGAGCACGCGTGAATCACATCCTTTCTCCTATATCAAGGGTTCCAAACATAGAAGATTAATGGACTGTCACCTCTGAGCACTTTGCACTTTTTCTGTACATAGAACTGGCTATTAGCTGATAACTGCTAAGGATCTGGATAAGGATTGGAAACTTTGATTAACACCTTATATCACACACAACAAAAGGATTTTGCAACTATGAATCTTTCATCTGGGTTATAAACACAATTGATCTTGATTTTCTGGAAATACTAGCACATGCACACTAGCACATTACTCGGACTTTGCACAATTTAACATTTTTTGTTTATTTATTTATATGTTTTTTGAACTTTGAATGATTTACGCTAGGATTTGTGGTTGATTTATATAAATTATTATTTGGGGCTTATTGCAATACAAGCTAATCCATATAACTGAGATATTTAAAACGTCAATTGAAACCATTGTTACAAGAGCACGCTTGCACTACACATGCAAGCACGGGAAAAGACACGGCCCACACTAGAGGCACACTTTAGAACTAGAACTAGCACATCATACTAGCACATTGCACTGAGATATATATAAAAAAAAATTTTACTCACTTTGTACCCAAAGCTCAGGCAGCGCCATACCCAAACTTAACAAATATTGAGTTCCCAGCTTAGCTAACGAACTGACTATGGTAAAAGAACTGGAATATGTAAACAAGGCAGAGCTCTGTCATATCAGCAGGGATGTGATGGATTTTCTTTCCCTGCAAAGCAAAAAAATTACATTTAATTTGGTTACAGTGTTGCATGACTGCGCAATTGTCAGTTAAAATAACACAGTTCTGTATCACAAAAAATGGCCTGGTCATGAAGTGGGCTAAATCTTTTGGAGGCACAGTGTTTAAGGCACTGGATTCAAATGATTAATGGACCAATGGAGAAGATCAAACAAAATCATATGGTGGGGGTGCAGTGGCTTCCGTGAGGCTGCCCCTAAACACAAACTGCCCATATAAACAGGGGACCTTAAGTTTGGAAGCTGCTTTTACAAAGTCCAAAAAGAGCACCAGACCAATGAGCTCAAAGTCCAAAAACGTAGGCCGGGTTCACATTTGTGAACTGGATGCAGGTTTTACCGCATTCAATTCGCATGACATGCGAGTGTGCCCAGCTTGTAATGGAGCCTGTTAACACAGGTCCGGGGCGGCTGCGGTCCGCATTCCAAAAGGGTCCTGTGTACGTCTTTGGGTCCGGTTCAGGTGCGAATTCGGCCAAAATTCGGACCTGAACCGGTGAACAGGGATGTATCGGACCTCATGCGGCCACACATGTGAACCTGGCCTGAATATTGGAGTTCAATCAGCAAAACAATATAAAACAGCCCATGTGTTTTAGGCGTTGAATATCTCCTCCTTCAAGGCTTCAAAACAAATACAGAACAAATGCACAAATGGCTGTAAAAACAGAAATGATCACTAAAACTCATAGGCATATGTATAACATTGAATCTCATATGGAAAATAAAATCATATGGCAAATAAATGTGCTCTTTTAGAACAAGAAGAGCGAAGTTATAACTACCTCTTAATTTTGTCCAAAACAAATAAAAAAATTGGAGTTGAAATTTTTATATGGGAAAAGGACTAGGAAAAACGAGGTGGGGGGGGGTCTTTGCATATTACAAGTATAGAAACATATGTTTTATTGAAGTGATTACATCATAATTAGTGTCAATACAACATTTCTAGGCCATTCAGGACCTCTTCATCAGATGACATGTCTGACAGAAGTCTTACATGATCTCCGTGACATTGTGACATTGTGTGACATGTGTTTGCTTCAATAAAACATTTAGACCTTTAGTTTCCAATTCATGGTGTGCTGGTGACATATGTTCTTATCCATGTGCTGAGACCGACCGACCTGCTGGCAATTGCTACCGCACCCTTTTACTCAGGCTATGTACAGGAATGTATCAATTGCTTTGTATATTACAGGTCCATTGCATTGTTTCTTGGTAGAATGCAAGCTCTTATCACATGATTCTGTGCTGTCATTGGTGGGGGGGCTTATAACACAAACCTCTCATGTTAACTAGCTCACCATGAGAGCAATTCACAAAATAAGAGTCTGATCTGACTGCTATAGAGATTTTGTGAGCAGCACAACCAGCTTCCGAAAATAAAGGTCATGGTGAATATTAGAAGCAAGTGGGCTGTTTCACCTGCATTTCAATGCGCCATTTTCATTTGGCTGGAATCTACCTTGACTAACTAATGATAAAAGGTATCTTAAAATCATGAAGGTCTTCAATACGTTTACTGAGCATATCCACCCAGTGACAGCTCTTTTCTGGGTCAACGCTGTGGATGCATTAAGGATGAATATTTACTCAGTAATTTAATCTCGGTGCTCAATCACACTTCCCTCTAATTGACTGAAGAGCGTCTTTGAAGTTTTTGAAAAATAGTTTTCTGCTTGCTAGTGAATGATTGAGGAGAGAAACTGCACCTTGGAAAGAGAGTTCAGGTGGAGATGAGCAGCAGTCTCAGCTCACTCCTTCGTGGGCTGTGAGTGTCTTATAAAATTTTGTATCTAAATCCCTTCAGATTATTTTTTTGTACAGGGATTTGTATCTATACATCTCCAGATGACCAGGATCTTGTAAGCTGAAACCTGATTGGATGACATATTATAGGCTTGTGCCCTAAAGCAGGATCAGAACAAGACTGCAGACAGGTAAGTGAAGGTTTGCCCAAAAGGCAGAACCCTTTAGAACAGTGGTTCTCAACTCCGGTCCTCAGGACCCACCAACAGGCCAGATTTTAAGTATTACCTTGGGGAGATGCAGACTAGAATACTGCAATCACTGAGCAGCAAATGATATCACATGTGATGTATTTCTGTTATCCTGAAAATCTGGCCTGTTAGTGGGTCCTGAGGACCGGAGTTGAGAACCACTGCTTTAGAAGGTCTTGTCAATGTCTTGTCTTGTTAATGCTAAAAATCACTCATGCCCAATTTTATGTCTAGCTGTGTGCATGCAGTAGCAGTTCATACTGACTTAGACCCCATACACACTATACAACTTTTGTTGTCTGATTTCCTTTAGGTTTACCAAAACCATGTAGTGCAAGGGCCTGCCTGATTGCATACAAATTTAAACTCTTAAGGTTTGACCTCATATTATATGGTTTTGGTAATTCTGAAGGAAAAAATCTGCAGAAAATTGTATAGTGTGTATCCAGCTTTAATACTAAGCTTACAGATTTGATAAATAAAAATAATGAACACAAGCAAAGTTCGAGATACAAAACTGATAGCTGAAGATTGCTAGGATGATAGGCGTTACTGACTGAAGTGGTTTGTGGTGTGCTGGAAAATCATTCTCTACAGATAATTATTCCTACGAAATGTTATCAATGCAGGCAGCTGTTTGGAGTATGATTTAGTTAGTCTAAATTAGCTTTTCTCAACCAGGGTACCTTCAAAAATTTCTAGGGTTCTTTAAACAGTGAATAAAGTATCGAACTTTGTTATCCAATTGATCATCCATGTTAGGGGTATTCCATTTATCGCTAATATAACTTGGTTATCTAACTGATCATCCATTTAAGAGGTATTACTTCTCTTTACCACCAATGTAACTTGATTATCCTATATATCACCCATGTAAAGCACATTCCTACCACTTAACACCAATGTAATATGGTTATCCCACTGTCCACCAATGTAACTTGGTTATTCTACAAATTACCCATGTAAGGGGGCATTCCGTCTACTAAACACCATTTTAACTGCAGATAATAACCCATGTAAGGGAAATCCTTCCACTTACCACCAATTAAATCTATTTATCCTACTGACCATCGTTATCAAGGGAAACCTTTACTGTAATTCCTAATGTAAGAGGGCACTTTTTCTCTGACTACAAAGGTAACAGAGCATTTCTCTATTGGCCACCCATGTAAAGGGGCACACCAGTGACCAAACAGGGAGGCATTTTTCTAATGACCACCAATATAATGGGTCACTACAGTTTTTACTGTGTTACTTGTCTTACCATTATTATTTGTTTCATTTTATTATTATATTATTATTATCATACAGGATTTATATAGCGCCAACAGTTTGTGCAGTGCTTACTTAAATTCATGATTAATATTTCCAAAAGTAAAGTTGTGTAGTGTGTGTGTGTGTGTGTAGTGTTAAAAAAAAACAAATATCCACTCTGGATGTCATAGATGCTACGAATGTCACATTCCTTATTCGTTGTTGTTATATCTCCAACTTATTGATCATATCAAAGCAGAGTTCCGGCCAAAATATGACTTTAACCACTTCACCCCCGGAAGGATTTCACACTTTAGGACCTGAGCACTTTTTGCGATTCGGCACTGCGTCACTTTAACTAACAATTGTGCGGTCATGCGACGTTGTACCCAAATAAAATTTGCGTCATTTCTGATCGCCGTTATAAACAAAAGAAGAGCGACAATTTTGCAAAAAAAACACAAATTTCTTACTTTTTGCTAAAATACAAATCCAAAAAAAAAATATAAAAAAACATTTTTTTTCATCGGTTTTGGCCGATTTATATTCTTCCTCATATTTGTGATAAAAAAAATCGCAATCGGCGTTTATTGATTGGTTTGCTCAAAAGTGGCCGCGTTTACGGATGATGAGAATTCATTTCTGGGGATTTTATTATTTTTTTTTTTTTACTAGTAATGGCGGCGATCTGCGATTTTTAGCGGTACTGCGATATTGGAGCAGACATGTCGGACCATTTTGACACTTTTTTGGGACCATTGGCATTTATACAGCGATCAGTGCTATAAAAATGCACTGATTACTGTGTAAATGCCATTGGCAGTGAAGGGGTTAACCTGCAGGGGGCACTCTAAGGGTTAACTGTGTTCCCTGGGCGTGTTCTAACTGTGTGTGGGCTGCCCTAGCAGGGGAAGGGAAGTGATCACAGCTTCCATGTAGAGGAAGGCTGTGATCATAGCCCTTCCACCTCTCACAGAACGGAGGTCCGTGTTTACTTACACGGACCTCCGTTCTTTCAGTGCGGGGGGGGGGGGGCTTCGCGGGTAGCATCCGCTCCCTGCCCCCCCCCTCGAACACAGTGAGCGCACGCGCGCTCACAGTGCACGATCTCGCAGCCGCCGTCGTATGACGATGGTTTGCGATATCGAGCCACTTTGTTGCCGTCAACCTGCGGTTGACGGTCGGCAAGTGGTTGAAGAAAAAATACCCCTAGAATACTCATGCCTCGTGCAAAGTAACAGAGGTATGCTGTAAACTATGTCGAGTTTTCTATTTTTGCAGCAGTGTTTTCTTACTTTGTGACATTCCTGTACAGCAGTGTGGGCGTCTGAAGCCGCAGTGTCCTCCTTCCTGGATTCTGTGCATGCTGGCTACCTAGCATGCACCTGCCGATCTCGTGCATGTGCAGTGCTCCTGTAACATTTAACATTGGCGTCTATGGGCAATCTTCGTCAGCTTGACATGGCACGGCTTCAGTAACATTTAATATTGGGTTCTATGGAAAATCTTGGTCAGCTTGACATGGCACTGGAGCAGTGCCATGTCAAGCTGACCAAGATTTTCCATAGATGCCAATGCTAAATGTTACTGGAGCCGTGCCATGTCAAGCTAACCAAGATTACACATATCTCCCAGGAGCCACTGCAAAGCCGGAAATAATGTACAGCACCGCGGCCTCTAAAGGAGGAAGTGAAATTAGATATAGGCATAAATCAGGTAAGTAAACAGAAAAAAAAAATGGCCAATTCATTTTAAGGATGCAAATTAGTGCTGCATGGTGAGGAGTGAAAAATGTGGGTGGAATTCCGCTTTAATGTACCATAATTTGTAAATATATATTTTTAACAGGTTCTCTGAGACCCATATAATATTTAAAGGGTTCCTCCATGGTAAAACTGCAGAAAAACAGACACTCCAACCTCACATGCTTGCCTTAGGTGGTGCCCTGTCTCTAGGCTGGGTACAATTCTACATTACAGATAAACGGGCACACAATACACTCCTCTGAAATGTCCATTTTTGAAAGTTCGAATCGCTCATGATACAGGCCTAGCTAATTGTTACAATATAATAAAAAAAAATCTCACATTAGTGGTGCTGCTTTTATACTTTTGGTTTTTGTATCACAACGCAGTATTTTGGTTGGAATTTATAGCTAATTTTTAGCAGGAGTTCCATAAGACCCATGAATTATTTCAATTGTTTCGTGGTAAACTGTATGAGATAAGCTGCTGTAAATATTTGCTGCTGTCCATAGTGCATCGTTCTTTCCATGAGGAAGGTCAGACTTTATTATTCTCTGCCAAGGAGGTTGTCTTATTAATAAATTAATATTTATTTAGCTTCCAACACTTCCCTCAGTGTATTACAGTTTAGGCAAGCTAAAATGCTTCATGTTCTTTAGACCTTCAGTGTCCAGCCTGTAGCCTTAAGTGCCTACTTAGGCCAGTAAAGGAAAATTATTCTATAGTCTTCCAGTGACTAAATGGTTTTATACATTTCTCTTACTTTTTTGGTTATTCATCCATTTCCTCTTTTTATGATTTTTTTTTTCCATTGGGCTTTTATAATGGATATGAGAGAAATATCAAATGTAGTACAAGTCAATTTAAAAGTCTATCAATCTCAATTTCATTGTGGACCGCATCAGCATTATGGTTGTTCTCAAAGGGCCAGTTGTATCCGTAAGACTATGTAAGTGAATGCAGGGCTTTTTTCTCAGAGAATGGGTGCAGGAACACAACCAGGCACCCCACCGAAAGGCATTGAATGATGGGTGTGGCCAAATTGCAAATAGTGGGAGATCTTAAAAGGGGAATAAATACCGGGAGTGTGTTATGTGTGGAGTTCAGGGGTGCGCTACGTACAGAGTGCAGAGTTCAGAGGTGTGCTACATACAGGGTACAGGGTTTAGGGGGTTCGCAATCCATACTGTGCAGGAATCCGCTCTCTTTCACAGGCTGTTCAGATCTCATTCCCAGCCCTCCCCCTGTATGCGAGGGCCACATGAAATGGCCGGAAGGCCAGGATTTGGGCTGCGGGCCTTGTGTTTGACACATGTGGTTTATAAAAAGCTCAAATGTTGAAGCTTTGATTTGTAAAGGGAATTTAATAGCAGTGATCACTAGAGTCTTATTTAATGTGTTTGCAGTCTATGACTATAAGAATGCAAAGAAGGAAGGTTAACCACACTCCAATGACCAGAGAAATCCAACATTTATTGCACATGTTCCATGTTACAAAAACATCACAGTTCCAGGTAGCAAGATGACAGGAAACAGACATTTCTTAATGTGTTTTAAGCAGAATGCACTTAATCATAACATGGCAAGTCTGTGACTGTACCAGAAGCATGTCCCCTATCTCCAACAACTCCTATAGAAATTCTTTGACCATCCCCTGTAGCATTTCTGCAGTCTCTGACCATCTCTTGTAGTTAAAGATATCCTCAACAACCTCTATCCCCTGTACGAAGACCATGTCAGTGTCTGAACGGTACAATACTAATTCACGTAAGACGAATTTTGTGTAATTCTTTACAGACAAAGGACAGTAGAACGATGGACCTTGACACTACAAAAACATTGTACCTTGTACACGTTATTTACAACCTAAAGAGACCAGTAACCTCACACCAATTGGAAGGAAGAAACGTAAGAATATCAGTATCTGACGTTTGTGTAATTTATTCTGAGATCACTAGTGACGATAATTTAAGGGAAA
>BLSH010346489.1:1568345-1599219 GCA_018402905.1 Glandirana rugosa | reverse complement strand
AACACATCTTCATGTAGCAATTTTGCATATCCAGTGGCCTTGAGGTTTCCATTGGTGAAGAATGGCCCCACTATCTTTGTACCCCATATACCACACCATACCATCAATTTTTTGGTTCCAACAGTCTTGGAGGGATCTATCCAATGTGGGTTAGTGTCAGACCAATAGCGGTGGTTTTGTTTGTTAACTTCACCATTCACATAAAAGTTTGCCTCATCACTGAACAAAATCTTCTGTGTAAACTGAGGGTCCTGTTCCAATTTTTGTTTTGCCCATTCTGCAAATTCAGTGCGCCAATCTGGGTCATCCTCGTTGAGATGCTGCAGTAGCTGGAGTTTGTAAGGGTGCCATTTGTGAGTAGCTAATATCCGCCGAAGGGATGTTCGACTAATGCCACTCTCCAGTGACATGCGGCGAGTGCTACGCTGTGGGCTCTTGCTGAATGGAGCTAGGACAGCCACTGATGTTTCTTCATTAGTGACAGATTTCATGCGTCCACATTTTGGCAAATCCAACACTGAACCAGTTTCACGAAACTTAGCAAGCAGTTTGCTAACTGTAGCATGGGAGATGAGTGGTTTTGTAGGCTGTCTTGCATTGAAATCTGCTGCAATGACCCGGTTACTACGTTCACCAGACATCAACACAATTTCTATCCGCTCCGCACGTGTTAACCTCGGTGACATGTCAATGGCTGTAAACAAAGAGAAACTTGTAAATAACTCATGAAAGAAAAAAAATGACGCTAAAACCAAGCACACCATTGTTTTTCTTGTGAAATTCCCAATAAGTTTGATGTGTCACATGACCCTCTTCCTATTGAAAAAACAAAAGTTGGATTCAAAATGGCCAAATTCAAAATGGCCGCCATGGTCACCACCCATCTTGAAAAGTTTCCCCCCTCACATATACTAATGTGCCACAAACAGGAAGTTAATATCACCAACCATTCCCATTTTATTAAGGTGTATCCATATAAATGGCCCACCCTGTATAATGCGCATGGATTCCAGCCAGACCTCCCTATATGGTGGATCTCCCATAAGACATGGACTCCCGGTATAGGTAACTGCGAATGAGCTCCATGGGCAGAGTATTCATCACCGTGTCATCGCCGTAACCCCATAAATAAAAAATATAGGGCCATATAGCGTAACACAGTTTTAATGTATCAATAAAAACAATGAAATGGACAGGAGCTAAAACAGCATATGCAACATAAAACATAAAATGTCCACTGATCAGGTGGACATAGTACTTGGAAACATACTCTGATGCGTTTCAAGCATAATGCCTGTTCTCAAAGGGACCCTTTGTTTATTTATGGGGTTATGGAGATGACACGGTGATGAATACTCTGCCCATGGAACTCATTCACAGTTTCCTATACTGAGAGTCCATGTAGGAGATCCACCCTATAGGGAGATCTGGCTGGAATCCATGCGCATTATATTAGAACCTCTGGTGAGTGTTTGGCACATGTGGTGATGGATAAAACTACTCACCAATTTTGTTAATTTCTGTACTTCTACACCGGTGGAGGCTTCCTTTGCTTTTCTATACGTGGTATTTCGGCATACTGCACTATAAGGCCTCATACACACGGACGTTTTTGACGCCGGCGTTTTCTGGCGTTTTTTTGCAGCTCTCTATGTTAGTCAATGGCCCCATAAAAACGCCGACGTTTTTGAGCTGTAGATGGCGTCGGCGTTAGTGAGCTGAAACTAGAACCCACGGCCAGCGCGTTCTGAGGTTGTAACGTTTTGGCGTTTTTTGTCGCCGACGCCGCAAAGCGCCTACTAACGCCAACTAATACTGTACCGGCGTTAACCAGCATTTTTTTGATGCCGACGTTATTAGGTTGAAAAATAGCAGAGGGATGATTTTTTTTTAAAGAAACGCCTATAGACGCCGACGCTCACTAACGCCGATGCATAACGCCGAAAAACTACGTTTTTTTTTTCCTTGACGTCGGGCCCGGCGTTTTGTTTATTTTTTTAAGAAACGTCCGTGTGTATGAGGCCTTATAGTTTTATTGCTTTTTTGGATCCATTGCAGGGAGTCCATTGAGAGGGGAGATGCCCACTGATCCAGAGCCACGTTTGGCATCTAAGGCGCCTTTGCTGTTCTCTTAGTTGAGACAGCCTGGGGATTTGGGGAGTTGCCACCTTATACCCGCTGGATGAATCTCTGTGACAGACCCCATATGAATTATCAGGATCCTCTTCATTTAATTTGATTCTACACTGAGCATCATTTTTTTGGACTGTAGGGAGTCCCATGTATTTTGATTGGGTTTCTGCATATAAATCTATATACAAAAGTCAAATTGCTTTAACATATAAGCAAGGTGTGCTGATGAATCATCACCTTGTGTGATCATTCTTATTTTACCAATGTCGAAAGGTGGAGGAAGGGCACTGAAGAAGCCTCTGGAACTAATATTTTTCAGGGGAAAAGAAAAGTATTCATGGACGGCTCTTTATTGTGTCCTATTGCTTCTCTCCCTGACAAGCCGTGGCTGATTTATACACTGCTCAGTGCAGACTGGACAAGCTCCCTATGCCCCCCAACCCTGGGTTATATTAGTAAAATGAAACAGAAAAACATTTTCCAGCCTGGGGGCTCATGTACACGGGCAAGAAAACTGCCGCTGTTGGGGGGTCTGGCATTTTTGTTTTTTTTTTATGCTCATGATTTTTTTTTTTTCATGAGGTCATGCACATGCAGTCATATATGTGTAAATGTATTTTAATGGCTAGCATAAATGAATATTCTAGCCAACAGAATGAGTTTACACTCAAACGCCTATAAACAAGCATAAATACGCAAGATTAGAGGCATTTTTTTCTGGCAGCATATTTGCAGCAAAAATGAATGTGCCCGTGTGCTTGAGGCCTTAAAGTGTATGGAAAGCCAAATCATTTATTTGTTTTGTTTAACCCGTCCAGATCCGCGCTATAGCCAAAGTACGGCTCCAGCGCGGATCTGAAATGCCGGGTGGACGTCCATGGACGTCCTGGCCATGTGTGCGCTCCTGGCGCGCACTCACAGGCGGCGGCGACCTGCAGAACGGGGAACCGCCGTTGTAAACACGGTGGTTCTCAGTTCTGTGACAGGGGACATACCAGATCTACTGATCCCTGTCACTGGGATCAGTTAGATCTGTTATGTCCCAACCAGCCCCGCCCCCCCACAGTTAGAACACAGCCAGGGAACATTATTAATCCCTTCACTGCCCCCTGCAGGTTAACCCCTTCACTGCCAATGACATTTATACAGTAATCAGTGGACAATTAAATTTCTGATCGCGGGGGGCGTGGCTTAGGCATGCTGGAGTGAGGACGTGTTCCAGCAGAGCTCCGGGACACGGACCGTGATATCCCTCTCAAAGCGGCGACAAGCACACCAAATAGCCGGCTAGTTATGCCAGGAAGAAAGCGGACCTCGTCACAACCACCGCGGACCCCCAGGACCCGCTCCGGATCGCTGGACGCATACTTCGGAGGGCCGGGCCGCGACCGCGGAGGGACTACCAAGATGGCGGCGGGTGAGCACGCGGCCTCAGCGGCCTCTCCGATCACATCCCCTGCTATACCTCCCCTGACGCTCCCACCCCCATCTCCACCGTCTGAAACAGACAGCAGGACAAATGACTCTGACCTAGGAGATGTGATGGCTGACAAGAGCCTGAGGGCTCATCTCCTCTCCCTACCCACTAAAACAGATCTGGAGTCGTTTGTCTCCCGCGTGGAGAAGGCCTTTCGCCAGGATATTGAGGCCTTGCAGGCCGATACAGCACACATAGGGGGGAGATTAGAGACACTTGAAACACAGTGGGAGGACACAGCTGCCAGCATCCATTCGCTGACTGAACGATGCAGGGCCCAGGACCGCAGAATTGACTCCCTAATAGACCAGATGGATGATTATGAAAACAGAAGCCGCAGGGTTAATATACGCATCAGGGGTCTGCCAGAAGCCACAAGACCCAGGGACATAGTCCCCACACTACAAGGCCTCTTCAAGCAGATTTTAGGCCGAGAGGCCCCGGCGCATATTGAAATCGACCGCGCTCATAGAGCGCTCAGACCACCCTCGGAAGACCCCGACAAGCCAAGAGACATCATATGTAAGCTACACAAGTACTCCGTTAAGGAACGCATAATGTACCAGGTTCGAGGCACACGCTATGTGGACTTTGCTGGTGCAAAACTGTCATTATACACGGACCTGTCCAGACGCACGTTAATGCAACGCAAAGCCCTCAAACCACTGCTAGAAGCACTACAAGATGCCAAGCTGATATACAGATGGGGTTTTCCATTCCACCTGGCGGTCACCAAAGACGACCAACAGCACATCCTGCGCACAAGAGAAGATTTACCACGCTTCCTGAAAGACCTGAGACTGCCTACGGTAGACATTCCAGACTGGAGACTTGCCCCGGAACTACCCCTCCCGCCTAGGCCTCAGGGCTGGAGACAGGCTCGCCGAAGAAGACGCAATGGAGCCCAGGGGAACACCTCTCAGAGAGCCTCGTCTGGAGTCGCTCCAGCGACCTAAAGCTCACCCTGAACTGCAGAGCTGCTGGCTAATAACTGAAAGCAATGTGACATGTGATAAAGGGGAATACCCCCTCACATTTTCTTTTTCAGGAACGCATGCCGCTTTACCAAATCGCAGGCGGAGGCTGGACGACCAGCCGGTCCTTTAATTAAAGTGCGGTCCCCCCCCCGGACTCATTCCTCGTGCCTTTCTACTTTCCCCCAGTAGGGATGCTCTTCGGAGCCTTGGTCCTGATTAAGGACAGGGTGGCGCTTGGATGCCCACACTGCTCCCCCACGGAGGTCACTCCTAGGGCGCCTGATGGTGCCCAGCGGGTATAAGACCCGTAGGTTGTTTACATTGTTCAATGTTTTAACGGTTCAAATGTGGTTTATTGCATATTTTGATATTATGTGTCTTTTGCATTCTCCTAGTACACCATGCAAAATACTCAAAGCGTGCTGTGGGTCTCTCTTCACTGGAGCTGGGCCAGGGGCGAAGGTATTCCTCGCTGTTCATCATGGCAACCCTAAAGATAGTCTCGTATAACGTGAGAGGTCTCGGTTCGCCGATGAAACGCGGTAAGTTGTGGGTCGAGACAAAACGACTGGGGGCACACATACTTTTCCTACAGGAAACTCATTTTGGCACTGACTCGGCCCCACGCCTGCCTACCCATCTATACAGGCAGTGGTTTCTGAGTAACTCGCCACGGCCCAAATCGGGTGGGACCGCGATAGCTGTCCACAAACATTGTCCTTTCATACCCACCGATCACCAGGTGGATAACAATGGTAGATATGTGTTCCTTAAAGGCACCATCTATGGCCACAAATACACCCTTGCAGCTGTGTACGCCCCCAACAGCGGACAATTGACTTTCCTAGATGCAGTACTAGAATCCCTTTCGTCATTCAGAGAAGGCCAATTAATAGTGGGGGGAGACTTTAATGTAAGTCCAGATCCAGAAGTAGACACCTCCTCGGGACACTCGACCCACTCCTATGCTTTTCTAAAGCATTTCAGGAAGACACTGCAGTTGCACCATCTAGTGGACTGCTGGAGATTGCTGAATCCCAAAGGCAGGGACTACAGCTACTTCTCGACAGTCCACAATGTCTACACACGGATAGACCTTATACTGATGGACCAATACTCACTAGACTCCCTAACGGCTACAGCGATTGAGCCGATAACAATATCGGATCATGCGCCGGTTGCTATCACCCTACAGGTTGCCCCACCAGCCGCTAATTCTTGGACATGGCGCTTGAATGACAATGTTTTGGATGATGCGGTTGCATTAAAAACAATCTCTGAAAAGATCCCACAATATTTTGAGGAAAATGACACGGGGGAGGTGAGTCAAGGCTCGGTCTGGGAGGGCCACAAGGCGGTGATTAGAGGGGAATTGATCTCCCAAGGGTACAGGCTCAAAAAAGCAAGGGACGGGGATCTACAAGATCTCCTGGCCCAAATTCGCCAAGCTGAACTGACGCATAAACGACGAGTAACACCGTCGTTGACTGCAAAACTCCTAAATCTTAGACAAAAACTGGCGGACATGTTGGAGGGGCGGATTAGGGCCAAACTAAGATATAGCGCACACAAATTCTATGAGTTTGGGAATAAGTGTGGCAGATTGTTGGCACGGGCACTCCGACGTCAGAGGGCACAGGGACATGTCCATAAACTTCAAGATCCCTCTGGAGGGACACAGGTACACTCCTCAAAAATAGCACAAATATTCAGGGACTATTATGCCCAGCTCTATCATCTATCGGACGCACTACCAGACACCGCGGCCAACTTAAGACTTACCCACATACAAACCTATCTAGAAGAGGCGCGGGCCCCACAACTAGACGTTCAGACTAGCACAGGTCTGGAGATTCCAATCTCTGCAGCGGAGATACTAGCGGTCATAAAAGACCTACCCAAGGGGAAAAGTCCAGGACCGGATGGGTTCACTAACGCATACTACTCCAAATTCCAAACGTTACTTGTAGGTCCCCTCTGTAAATACTTTAACTCACTGGCCGCTGGGGCTATTGTACCGGGGGAGGCGTTACTTGCCCATGTAACGGTAATACACAAAGAGGGAAAGGATCCCGCCATGCCTAGCAGCTACAGACCGATATCCCTATTGAATACGGATATAAAAATATTGGCAAAAACTTTAGCTAACCGTATCAAACCGCTCATGCCCAAACTGATACACCCTGACCAAACGGGGTTTATAGCAGGCAGAGAAGCGAGAGATAACTCAAATAGGGCCATCCAGCTCATACACTGGATGGAGCAGCGGGTCGACCAGTCCCCCTGTCTCTTGCTGTCTACTGACGCTGAAAAGGCGTTTGACAGGGTGGACTGGTCGTACCTGCGAGAAGTTCTGATTCGCATAGGACTGGGACCCAGGATGCTAGCCTGGATCCTCTCCCTGTATAGAGCTCCAGCGGCAAAAGTGAAGGTGAACGGGATGCTTTCAGATCCCTTTCCCATCCACAATGGGACACGACAGGGGTGTCCGTTATCTCCCCTGTTGTTTGCCCTTACCCTAGAACCGCTCCTTCACAGAATACGCTCTAACGTAGACATCAGAGGCTTCACGATCGGCCCGACGGAGCACAAACTGTCAGCCTACGCTGACGATATACTGTTCTATGTCTCTGACCCCCTGCTGTCTCTCCCTAACCTTATGGCGGAACTCCGGCAGTATCGCAGTATTGCGAATTTCAAAATTAATTACGCTAAGTCCGAAATACTACCGCTGAGAATCCCAGATATATTGCGTACACAGCTGCAGGCGTCACACTCATTTACATGGTGCACAACCTCTCTAAAATATTTGGGTATTAAACTCCCACCCAGATGTTCCCAATTATACCAACATAATTATACTCCCCTGCTGAACTTGCTCCGAGCAGATCTGAAAGAGTGGAACCGAGACACAATCACATGGATGGGCCGAGTCAGTGTCCTGAAGATGAATGTGTTACCCCGCATTCTCTTTTACTTATAAATGGTGCCAATTGCGCTGCCCCGGGCGTTCTTCTCGGCCCTCAACAGCATGTTCATACGCTTTGTATGGAATGGAAAGAGCCCCCGAGTGGCCCTACGCACCTTACAGCGCCCAAAGAGACAGGGGGGGTTGGGGGTTCCGACCATGCGTAGATACTATGAAGCAATAGCACTACAACGCATCCTGGACTGGCACCATAACGTAACTACTAAAGTGTGGGTTCCACTTGAAAAATTTTTAGCAGGTAGAAATCTGGCCCACGCCCCATGGCTCCCTAGAGACGGGAGGGGACTGTCGGACTGGGTATCACCAACGACCACACACGTCTTGCATCTATGGGATGCTGTGAATGAAAAGGAGGGACTAGCTCCACCAACCTCCCCAATGACCCCCCTTGAGGGCTTCCCTTGGTTCGCCCCGGGCGAACAACCTACATACTTCAGGACATGGACAAGAGACGGTGAGGTGAGATGTGGTCGTTTCCTGGGTACACAAGGCCTGATTCCCCTCAACCAATTAAGATCACTATACGGAACCTATATGATGGATGATTGGCGCCATAGGCAACTCCAACACTTTGTCCAAAGACTAACCCGACCAGTCAGAGCGCCAGACACGGCCACCCCATTTGAGAGGCTATGTATGGCCGAGGCACCCACCCCTCATGCTATATCGGTACTATACGACTTATTACAATCTCAAAGCAAGGAAGGAAAACCACTTTATATTAGGGAATGGGAGAGAGACCTACAGCACGAATTCAGCGAGGCGCAGTTGGATAGTCTTTATCGCCTCACTCACACGAGCTCGGTGGACACGAAAATGCAGGAAAATTGCTATAAAATTCTCACACGATGGTACAGGGTCCCTACCAGGCTCGTGGCAATCTACCCGACTGCGTCCGCTACATGCTGGAGGGGATGTGGGCAAAGAGGGACTTACCTCCACATATGGTGGGAGTGCCCCAAGATCCAACCATACTGGCAAGATATCAGAGCACAGATTAAGGCAATACTGGACGTAGAGATCCCAGACGCCCCCCTTAATATGCTACTGCATGTCCCCTCCATCCCTCTCAGCCATTACCGCAAGTCCATAGCACCACACCTTCTTAATGCAGCCAGACGGCTGATACCAGTTTTCTGGAAACAATCCCGGGTGCCGAGCCGTTCGGATTGGACCAACTTAGTAAATAAAATAATGGCGGCAGAGGAGTGGATGGCGAGATGCAAAGATCGCTATGAAAAATTCTATACAACATGGGCCACATGGATAGCTTACATGGGCAAAACTGGACAAAACCCCACCCAGAGCCCGTAACTAAATGTGAAAGGGAAAATGCTAATACCCCACGCAGAGAAGAGGTAGTAGAGGGATCGTTGCCCTGGGCAGCTCCAAGAAAAGCCCAAAACAATAATATAAGAGACCCCAATATTCCATGCACATCATTTACGGCTCAGTCTTCAACGCTTAATAATCAAAGTGAGATAGAATGGTGTACTGAGTTATCTGTGAAGCAAGCGAAGGAGACATGGTGTACTTTTTGACATTTATGATATGCAAGTTATTTACATTTACTTTGACCCCCCTTTTTTCTTTCTTTCTTCTGTACCTTCTATTCTCCCCCCCCCCCTCCCCTCCCCTTCCTTCTTGATTTCCAATGTTAGAGATATTTGCTCTTGGAGTTTGGAAGCAATGTTCCGTAGGCTGATGATATCTGTTATGAGCAAACGCCAGGAGACTGGCTAAGAAATATGGATGGATGTTAAACAATGATATATTATCGCCTACTGATTCATTTTCTGTTCTGTCTTATGAAAAGATAAATAAAGATTACATATAAATTTCTGATCGCTGTATAAATGTCATTGGTCCCAAAAAAGTGTCAAAAAAGTCCGACACAACCGCCACAATATTGCAGTCCCGATAAAAATCGCAGATCGCCGCCATTACTAGTAAAAAAAATAAAATAATAAAAACGCCATAAATCAATTCCCATAGTTTATAGACGCGGTAACTTTTGCGCAAACCAATAAATATACGCCGATTGCGATTTTTTTTTACCAAAAATATGTAGAAGAATATATATTGGCCAAAACTGTTGAATCATTTTTATTTTTTAATTTTTTTTTTGGATATTTATTATAGCAAAAAGGAAAAAATATTGGGTTTTTTTCAAAATCATCTCTCTTTGTTTGTTTATAGCGGCGATCAGAATTGACGCAGAGGGGATCAAATACCACAAAAAAAAACTCTATATGTGGGAAAAAAAATGATATAAATTTAGTTTGGGTACAACGTCGCATGAACGTGCAATTGTCATTCAAAATGCGACAGCGCTGAAAGCCAAAAATTGGTCTGGGCAGGAGGGGGGTTTAAGTGCCCAGTAAGGAAGTGGTTAAATTAGGGAATGCTTAAGGTTTTTTTTTTTTGATATCTGTGTCCCATCAAGGAGAATTCCCTTCTCTTTTTGTCTTCTGTATCAATGACACCACAAGGATTAAGGAGACTTTTCTCCCCTCTTACAAAGTTGTCGTCATCACAGGTGACCCCATTGGAGGATTTCAGTTCACATCCTGTTCTTGACATACCATTCTCGATTTGCCATCATTTTCTATACTGGAAACAATGGTCACCAATCCAAAAGGAAGGGTAGAGCTCCCCACAGGGGGACACAGACAATAAAAACTTGGGCTGAAACAATAGGAATAATAGTGCTCCACTCCATCAGGAGAAGCAGTGCCTGTCTCCCAGGAATCATTAGGATTCATCAGGAATGTTGTTCTGGGCTTACCTGGGGAAGAGATGGCACTAGAATGCAGTATGGGAAGAAGGCAAGCTGGCGGAGGCAGTGTGATGCTCTGGGCAATGTTCTGCTAGGGAACCTTGACTCCTGCCATTCGTGTGGATATTACTTTGACACGTACTACCTACCAAAACATTGTTGCTGATTAAATACACCCCTTCATGGCAACGTTCTTCTCCGATGCCAGTGGCCTTTTTCAGCAGGATAATGCACCCTGCCGCACCCCAAAATGTTTGAAGAATGGTTTGAGGAGCACAACGAGTTGGAAGTGTTGACTTGGCCTCAAAAATCTTCCGTTCAATTAAGCATCTGTAGCATGTGCTGGAAAAATCCGTGTAGACCCCACCTTGCAACTTACAGGTCTTATATGATCTGCTACTGATGGCCAGATACCACAGCATACCTTCAGAGGTCTAGTGACCCATCATGGGTCAGGCCTGTTTTGGCAGTAAAAGTGGGATCTGCTCAATATTAGGTGGGTGGTCATAAAGTTATGGCTGAGCAATGTATGTGATGATGTACACAGCACTGCAGCGATTTTTTCACTACAAAACTCCATACAGAAATGGTACAACAATTCATTATTTTTAGAAGAGGTTCAGAATTTTAGTGTAAAGCATTCACTCGCACAGACAAGCATACACACATTCCCCTTCATCACTCATCATTACGATTATTACTCATCATATAATACAGGGACTGATGACAGGATATATGTACACTGTTATCTCTTTACCATCAACACAGATCAATGGACTGAATTTTTCAATTTACATTGTTTTGACATTTAAAAGTGGCGTGCTGTAACCATCTTTTCTCTATGCACAGTTGTGCCAGCATAAGCCATGCTGTTTGTCATTATAGCGCTTTGTATATTTATTTTCCCTATAGACATGTTCATTAGTTCGCTCATAACACAGCACAGAATGCAGTTACTCACAGCAACCAGTCTCTAATAGGGACTGTTACAGCCCAACTATAGACAATTAACATTTTTAGAAATTCCATTTTATTCCTACAGAGTAAATTAGAAAATACTGCATGTTGGCCACTAGATGGAATTAACAATCATAGTAAACAATTATTTATTTTCAGATGATCACCAACGACATCTAGTGGCTATAATGTAGTATTTTCCTGATTCATCTCTATCTGTATGAATGAATTATATTTGACCTGGAGAGACGTTGCCTAGTAACATTCAATTTTGCCCATTCACAGAGAAGAAATATACACTATGTTGTCAAAATTATTGTGACGCCTGCCTTTACGCGCACATGAACTTTAATGGCACCCCAGTCTTAGTCCGTAGAGTTCAATATTGAGTAGGCCCACCCTCTGCAGCTATAACAGCTTCAACTCTTCATAGTGTGTCTATGGGAATGTTTGACCATTCTTCCAGAAGCGCATTTGTGAGGTCAGGCACTGATGTGGATGAGAAGGCCTGGCTCGCCATCTCTGCTTGAATTCATCCCAAAGGTGTTCTATTGGGTTGACAGGACCCTGTGCAGGCCAGTCAAGTTCTTCCACCCAAAACTTACTCATCCATGTCTTTATGGACCTTTCTTTGTGCATTGGTGCGCAGTCATGTTGGAACAGGAAGGGGCCATCCCCAAACTGTTCCCACAAAGTTGGGAGAATGAAATTGTCCACAATGTCTTGGTATACTGATGCCTTAAGAGTTCCCTTCACTGGAACTAAGGGGCCAAGCCCAACCCCACACCATAATCCCCCCTCCACCAAATGATTTTGACCAGTGCACTAAGCAAGGGTCCATAAAGACATGGATGAGCGAGTTTGAGGTTATAGCTGCAAAGGGTGGGCCAACTCAATATTGAACCCTACGGATTAAGACTAGGATGTGCATGTAAAGGCAGGTGCACCAATACTTTTGACAATATAGTCTATATGCAGTTTCAGAGGACAAAAAGCTCTGCATATTTTTTTTTTTTTTATAAATACACCACTAAGTTTTGGCTGGAGTTGAACTTATTTCTAGTGCCTTATTAAATAACCCTATATGTGTCTGTGGTTATCGTATATATAAGTGACAATGTGCTTCTTTAATATGTATTATTATCTTCTTCCTAGGTTTTTACCATGTTTAGTGCAGTCTACTCAATGACTCCTCATCCGATGGCTACGCACATTTACAGCCACATTTTGCCCACCACCTTCTCCAGTATCTTCTTCCCGGCACCTTTTTTGGGATTTCAGCTCTATCAGCCTTGCAGTCACTCCAGGGCCCAGAAAGATGCTATGTTCCTCCCCCACCAGAGCAAACAGTGTCATCTGTCAGGTAAATATATCAGGAGTGTGTTATGAAAAGGAAATCATAGTGTATTTTCACAGACTTCCTATTTGCAGTTTTTATTACAAAGTTTACATTAACCACTTCCCAAACGCCCGCCGCAGATATACTGCGGCAAGGTGGCTCTATTGCACGAATCGCCATTCTGGTACAGCACTTCGTGTAATAGATACAGCCGGTACGCGCGGTCAGCGGCCGCAATGTCCGCTGGCCACCCGCAGTCGCTCCACCGAGAGGCAGACCGGGGATCTGCATTTGTAAACAAGGCAGATCCCCGTTCTGACAGGGGAGTAGAGAGAGGTGGTCAGTTCCTAGTGATCAGGAACAGCGATCCCTCTGTACTCCCAGTCAGTCCACTCCCCCCACAGTTAGAAAGCACCTCCCTAGGACACACTTAAGACTTTGATCGCCCCCTAGTGTTAACCCCTTCCCTACCAGTGAAAAATAATAATAAAAATGCCATAAATGGGGGCGTGACTGGATGTGAGAGCAGACGGTAGTGTTTCTCTGGAGCTCCACAGTAATCCTGCTAAAATCCGAGTTTTTTCAGTGTTGTTCACCGCACCTCATCTGCTGAAAATACCCTAGAATCTCCGGGGAACCGTGGGATGCAGAAATCAGCAGCTAAAAACCAGAGGGACGCACCGCTTGAGCAGCGGCATAGAAACATAGAAAAGTGATGGCAGAAAAAGACTGAGTAGTCCATCGAGTCTGCCCCTTTTTATTTATTTATTTATTTATTTTTTCATTAACCTTGTTGTCTGACTATGGATTTATGTTTATCCCAAGCATGTTTGAAGCCATTTACTGTTGACTGTCTCACAACCTCTGTTGGTAGTTTATTCCAATCATCAACCACCCTTTCAGTAAAATAATACTTTCTAAGATTAGTTTTGAACTTCCCCCCAGTTAGTTTGAGGTCATGTCCCCGTGTTCTTGATTTTGGTTTCATATTGAAAAGACTGCCCTCCTGAACCTTATTCACCCCCTTGATGTATTTAAAGGTTTCAATCATGTCTCCCCTCTCCCTTCTTTCCTCCAGACTGTACATATTAAGTTCCTGAAGTCGCTCTTGATATGTTTTATCCCCCAGACTTTTCACCATTTTTGTTACCCGTCTCTGAACTCGTTCTATTTTATCAATATCTTTTTGTAAGTGTGGTCTCCAGAACTGGACACAGTATTCTAAGTGAGGTCTCACTAAAGATCTATATAGAGGAATCAGAACCTCTTTCCTCCTACTGGTGATCCCTCTACTGATACATCCCAGAATTCCCAGCATCTTCGCTCCACACAGAGCAGGGGGGGCAAGCTCCGCCTCCGCCATCTTGGTTCCAGCGGTGTCCTCCCTGCAGGGCAAGAAAAAAATGGAGCAGGCCGCTTCTCCCTCACCACCGAACCCGGAATTGCTCCCGCCGTCACCGCTTCCTCCTGAAATAGAGGTAGACACGACGGCCATCACAAAGCCAATTCTGGAGGCCAACGGGGCGTCTAATGCCGAGCTGATCGGGCGAATCGACTTGCTGGCATCGGAGTGCAGCCTCTTCAGATAAGACCTGGACAAGGTCAGAGGCCGGCTCACCACGGTGGAGGATGCATATCGAAGGTGGAGGACGCCTCGCACTCCCAGGGTGCGCAGCTCACGGAGCTCAGGGATCTGGTAAGCGCTTCAGAGGAGGAATAATGTCAGGGTGGTGGGGCTACCTGAAGAGGCAGAGGGTAACAAGCCTACACAGTTTGCCGAAAATTTATTTAAGCAATTGCTTTCTTCCGCCTACCTACATTGCAGAGAGAGCCCATAGCATCCCCACCGGTCCCAGACCCCCAGGTGCCTCACCAAGACCCTTTCTGGTCCGTTTTCTGAATTATAGAAACCGGGACCTCCTGTTGGCAAAAGCTAGGAAACATCAAGACCTGAAATATGAGAATACCAGTGTATTATGTTATTCCCTGACTTCTCAGCAGAAACACAACGGAAACGCTGCTCATTTACTGATGAAAGAAGGAGACTCAGGGAAAAAGAAATGAAATACAGCATGCTATATCCTAGCAAATTGCGGGTTCATCATAAAGGCCTTATCAAATTCTTTGCTACCCCGCAGGAGGCGTGTGACTGGCTGGACAGTGCCTTGAACATGTCCTACCAAGCATGGTTTTGAGAAGATGGCGGTGATTCACATATTTGGATCCTTGATGTAATTCGGCCACTCTCTTGGTGAGTACCGTCCTGACTGGCTCGGTGCTCAGCGGGGGGTTTTCTCTGTTTTCTGGAACAATTGTACCCTGACACTATCTGTTATGCATGCTGCTCAGACAACTCAGGTTATATATGGGCAGGACCCCCTTTCGTTTGTTGGGGTTTTTCTTTTCTTGTTTTTTTTTGGCAGCTGTTTTTGCTATTATGTTCTGCTACAATTACTGGTGGACAATGTTGGTTCCCTCTGCAAGGTGCGGTGGATATCCACACCACACTCCGTGTATATACTTTGAAGTTCCCTATGGGAGAAACAAACAAATTTCACAACTACTGGCAAGAGGTGGAAGCGTTTGGTTGGACCTCGTCAGGTTTTTGGGGTTAAGGGCTAAGGCTGCATACCAGACATTTTTTCTTTTGTTCTTTTTGTTTTTGTTTCTTGTTGTGTTTTTTGGTTCAGGTTTGCTCTGGTATAACAACATTGGGGAGGGGGAAAGGGTTTTTTGCAGTGTATGGGCTCTCACCAGTTCCCGGACTATATAATCAGCTGGAGGTTCCAAGATTCGTCAACAGGGCTCAGGACTATGTCTGGTTTCACTGGAGAAGGTCATCCGGGGGGTGCCTGTAAGTGTATTTATGATTATGGCTAGTATAGTACAAGCAATCTCATGGAATGTTCGGGGCATGAATAATACATTTAAAAGGACAAAGGTTTTCCAATATTTGAAACAATGCAAGCCACATATCGTCCTTCTCCAGGAAACTCATCTTGAAGGGGGCAGGATTCTTTCCTTGCGTAAACCATGGGTGCAGAGGGCCTTACACTCAACGTATTGCATGAATGCAAGAGGAGTTTCTATACTAATCAGCAAAGTCAATCCATGTACGATTCACCATGTGTTTACTGATCCAGGGGGTCGATATGTGGCTGTTGTCCTTGATCTATATCACCGCAAAATGGTTCTAGTGAATGTTTATATACCTCCACCTTTCCAAGTGCAGGTACTTTATGATTTATGGCACAAACTGGCCCCCTATGCAAATTTACTGGTATTCCTAATGGGTGACTATAACGCTATACTAGATTCAGCCAAAGATACCTCCAATCCCAGTAGATTGGCGTCTAGAGACCTCCAGTCATGGGCCTCTGTGTCGGGCCTCACGGAGGTGTGGCGTTGGAAGCATCCTGATGCTAGGTCATGTTCCCACCTCTCCACCTCCCATAGATCTGCATCCAGAATCGACCTAGCGTTTGGTAATCAAGCTCTCCTGGCTCTAGTAGGCGCAGCAGAATATATGGCAGGGGAGTTTCTGACCATTGCCCTTTGTCAGTCTCTATGTCACTTCAGACGGGTAGAGGTGGGAGGATGTGGAGGCTGTCACCGGGTTGGCTGCAGGAGGAGCAGGTATCATCTCGGCTCCTCGCTTCTGTGACTCAGTATTGGTCCACAAATGCAGACTCTGCTGACCCACAGGTGGTGTGGGAGGTGTTTAAGGCAGTTGTCAGGGGGGAATGTATTTCTGCAATACATGCAGCCAAGAAGGATCATAGTGCTGAACTGGAAAATCTACGGGAAAGAGAACGGTAATATGCACAGGTGTACGCGGATTCTCCCTCAGAGGCCACATACACTTCCCTACTGGAGACTAGACGTCTTCTCTCCCTTCACATAGAGGAGCTAGTGCATACTGAGCTTAGGCAATGAAGAGAATCAGTTTTTTCCCAAGGGGATAAAAACGGGAAGCTCTTAGCAATGCTGGTAAAGAATCCCTGTAAATATTCCAGTTTTGTGAGTGGTTGGGGGGGATTTGTTGACACACATAATGGTGGAATTGGTTGGGTATTTCAATTCTCTATATGCTCCGATCCCCCCCATATGACATATCAGCTCTCAATGCCAGATTAAAGGGCCTTTCACTCGCCGCCCTCGCTGATTCAGAGAGGGAGTTGTTGGAGGGAAAAATAACGACGCGTGAGATTGAGCTGGCGATTGTGCCCTTTCCTCCTCAGAAATCACTGGGTCCGGACGGTTTCCTGCCGGATTTTTATAAATTTTATCTTGCACAACTGGCACCCAGATTGTGCGCACTCTTGCTGCATAGTTTGGAACGCCAAACTCTCCCCCCATCCATTTTAGAGGCATACATGGTACTCTTACTAAAACCTGGCAAGGACCCCCTAGAGTGTTCTTCCTACCGTCCGATAGCCCTTTTGAATATGGACCTGAAGATCCTCACAAAGGTTTTAGCAATGAGGCTGGCCAGAATCATAACCTCCTTGGCAGACAATCAAACGGGGTTTATGCCTGGGATGTCTACGGATACAAATTTGCTGAGACTCTACACACATTTACAGATAGAGGCGGAGGAATTCCCTGAAAGAGTAGTAGTGTCCATTGATATCGAAAAGGCATTCGATTCTGTAGATTGGCAGTATATGGGAAGGGTTTTGGGTCTCATGGGATTCGGGCCTAATTTTAAAAGATGGATATCCATGCTCTATTGCGCGCCTAGAATAGGGATTCGACTGGGGAATACAGTATCTGACTTCTTCACTATCGGTCGTGGCACGAGGCAGGGATGCCCGTTGTCTCCCTTCCTATTTGTGCTAATGATGGAGCCCATAGCGAGGGCACTTCGCCAGTCCAGGGAGGTTGGGGTTATACAGGTGGGAAGCATCCAGGAATGCGTGGCACTTTATGCGGATGACTTGCTCCTCTTCCTGAGAGACCCGGCCCCTCTCTACGGGCCGCTTTAACCATCCTAAATGATTTTGCCTCATTCTCGGGTCTTAAAGTGAATTGGGGCAAATCATCGATTCTCCCGCTTGGGGTTAGAGCCAGGGCGGGGGCGGACATGGATCTTCCACTTCAGTGGGTCTCATCTATAAAGTATTTAGGAGTCCGGGTTACACCTTACATTCATGATTTTACAGCCAGCAACTTTACCCCAATCGTAACTCAGCTAAAGCACAACACGCAGTTATGGAAAAAACTACCATTATCCCTTATGGGCCGCATCAACCTTATAAAAATGAAAGTATTGCCGGTTATCCTTTATTTCCTTAGGCACTCCCCAGTGTGGATTTCTAAAACATTCTTTACCAAATTGGATGGCATCATAGGGTCCTTCCTGTGGGCCTCCTCATTGCCACGCATTGGAACTAAGGTCCTTCAGGAGCCATGTTTCCAGGACGGTCTGGCCCTGCCGGACTGGCGAAAGTACTATCTGGCGGGCCAGATGGTCTTTGCTCGAAACTGGCTTCCGGCCAATGAGGGGGACTCCGCTACAGTCCTGGAGGCAGCTATTCTGGGGTCCTATGAAAGTCTGAGGTTGGCCCTGTATAGAGGTCCAAAAGCAGATTTTCCGCTGACGTCTTCAATGAAGGCAACAATTAGGGCGTGGGAGGTATCCACTGGATTGATGTCTCTTAGTTATACTCGGGTCACCCCCTCGGAACCTTTGTGGAGAAACCCCAATCTTCCGCACTTTTTCTCCATCCCAGTCCCTCGAATTTGGGCCTGCAGAGGCATCAAAAACTTGGGGGACATAACGATGGACGGAGAGTTGTTGACCTTCGACCAGCTGAAGGCCAGACATGACCTTTCAAACTCATACCTGTTTCGCTTCCTTCAATTACGTCACGCTTTTCAAGTGAAGTTCAGGAGTGATTGGAAATTCTCCCTTCCTCGTTGGAAAACCTCCTATCATGTGAAGAGCTACCCAAAACGCTGTCCACAACCTACAAAGAACTGTTCAAGACAACACCCCAAGCCCTGGAAAGGTGTAGAGTTAGGCGGCAAACAGCCATTCCAGATGTCCAAGGGGAAGATTGGGAGGATATGTGGGATCACCCATTTCAACACTTTGTCTCGGTTAGGGATAAGCTTATACATTTTAAGTTCCTACACAGGATCTATTATACCTCGGCTAGGTTAGCGAGGATCTTCCCGTCAACCGATGCCATCTGCTGGAGATGCTCTCACTCCCCGGCGGAGGTGGAGCATATTTTCTGGAATTTTCCCCAGATTGGGGAGTTCTGGAGAGGTCTCTCCGCCTGTGTCTCGGAGGTCCTCCATGTACCCATCCTATTATCACAAAGGGTGTACCTTCTGGGTCTGGTGGAGGATGGGGTTTCTTCTCGAGCACATAGAACTCTGCTTAACATAGTTTTCTTTTATAGGAGGAAGGCTGTGGTTTTGCAATGGAAGAGACCCCAGGCCCCCTCGATACCGTATTGGAAGGGCTTAATTAATTCAGCTATGCCACTGTATAAAGCAACTTATGTGTCTAGAGGATGTCCGAAAATTTTTTATAAGGTATGGCAACCTTGGATAGACACTTCATCCACAGTGGGTTAACTAATTAGGAACGTGGGGGAAATGAATTGACTCCCAGGATTGTCCTAACATATTTCATCTGATGGGTCCCCCCCCCCCCCCCGGGGGCCTTGGGGTCTCCTACGGCAAATTATGATATAGTCTTGTCTACATAACTATTATCAACTGACAAATCTGGTTACTTGGTGGTATCCTAGTGGGCATGTCAACTTACCCTGTGGGTATCCCTGATTTAAGGGGAGTGGTGCGTCTAAGCTGCAAGTTTGGGTGAGTGGGGGGGGGGACGGGGGACTAGAGATGTTCTTGTTTTATGTTGTTTTGGTGGAGGTCAGAGAGCTGATCTATGTTAGTTAGAAAAAGGCCCTGCGTGCCCGCTAGGGTGACCTGAGTATGACACCAGGTCATCCATGTCAATGTCAATGTTTTTCTTGTGTTTTTTGCATCAAAACGTAATAAAAAGAAGTTAAAAAAAAAATGCCATAAATCTATCCCCTATTTTGTAGATGCTATAACTTTTTCGCAAACCAGTCAATATACGCTTATTGCATTTTTTTTTTTTACCAAAAATATGTAGAGTAATACATATTGGCCTAAACTGATGAAGAAATTCGTTTTTTTTTTACTTTTTTTTTTAGATATTTATTATAGCAAAAAGTAAAAAATATTGTTTTTTGTTTTTTCAACATTGTTGGTCTTTTTTTGTTTATAGCACAAAAAATAAAAACTGCAAAGGTGTTCAAATACCACCAAAAGAAGGCTCTATTTGTGGGAACAAAAAGGACATCAATTTTGTTTAGGTATAACATTGCACGACTGCGCAATTGTCGGTTAAAGTAACGCAGTACCATATCGCAAAAAATGGCCTGGTCATTAAGGGGGTAAATCCTTCCTGGGCTGTAGTGGTTAAAGTCATTTGTCATGCGATATTATCATTTTTAAAAGTTCTCTTCCATGTTTTTGCAATTGTATTAAATATAGACATTTGTCAATCAACCACTAGAGGGAGCTCTGTAATTGGTTCAATCATTTCACAGCTTAAAGCAGAGTTCCAGGGTCCCAGCTGCACTTCCTCTCCTTGCTCCGCAGAATCGGAAGGAAGTTCACCCCCCCCCCCCCCCTCCTGGCGATCTTCTGGGACACGTCACAGGTCCCAGAAGATAAACCGGCCATTCACAAAGCGCAGCTCATGCATGCACAGTGCGCGCACGGCTTTGAAGCCAAATCCGGGCGCCCACACTTGTGATGCCGACGCTGCACGGAGGAGGGGGAGAAGAGAGAGGCAGAAGGCGGCCGCATTGCTTGAACCTGGGACAGGTGAGTGTCTGATTCTTAAAAGTCAGCAGCTACACTTTTTGCTGCTTACTTTTAATAGGGTGGAACTCCGCTTTAAAGCAGAACTAAAGCTAAGCTAATACTTACCTTTCCCATGGTCCCTTGCCATCGCTGGCATCGTCTCCTGTATACCAGTCTTTGGCTGTCTTCATTGGCTGGCAAAAGGGACTGTCATTCTGGCACACAGAGTTGTAAGCTTAGCTGCACATGTGCAACTCAGTTTACGGTGCCAGAGAAGACGGGGAGCAAGGGGGTAGGGGCATTTTATTGCAGAAGTGACAGTGCATGTCTATTTTGCAATAAAAGCCTGCCTGCTCATGGTTTTTTACAGAGGAACTTCAGTTCCACTTTAAAGTGATTGTAAAGCCTTGCATTTTTTAAAAATAACAAACATATGCTTACCTGCTATTTGCAGTGGTTTGGCACAGAGCAGTCATGATCCTCCTCTTCTCTCCCCCTGCAGTCCACCCCCATAGCAAGCGGCATGTGCGCACATTGACACACACAGTGTGGCTCAGGCTCTCCCATGTTCCCTCCTCGCTGGTTGTGATAGAAAGGTTTAGCCAATGACAGCCAATGTCTGTCCAATGAGGAGAGAGAGAGCCACTACTCTTGTGCACAAGTTGAACCGCGATCATGCTCAGGTAAGTATGGGGGGGGGGGGTGAGTAGCACACTGAAGGTCTTTTTACTTTAATGCAGATACCATTACCTTTGTCCATGCAGCTCTCCCGCAGAATCAAATCACTTTGTTCAGCAGATAGGAGCAATGTATGGGTATTGGGGAGCATGCGACTTACTCTTCTATCCCTTCTGTCGTCACTCAGGCCTTATGATTGGTCCAGCACTGTCGCACAGGGGTGAATCCATAGGCCTGTGTAAGCTTGGACAAGTCATTTGGATACAACTTTCCTGGAGGGCAAACAGAGCAGAGCTGGAGCAAGGGAAAGTAAGTACTGTGGAACCTTTAATTACGAGCGTCATCTGTTCCAGGAGAATGCTTGTAATCCAAATCACTCGTATATCAAAGCAAGTTGCCCCATAGGAAACAATGGAAACTCAGATAATTTGTTTCACAGTGACTGCTTGTCAATGCAGTACTGTATGTGGCCAAAGGTCCGGGGGTGCTATTGTATGCAATACCGTATATGGCCAGAGGTGTGGTGGCGCTGGTGAGGCTCTGAAACATTCGGAAATGCTCTGTTTACACGTTCGGTATTTCCGAATGCTTCAGAGCATCTCAGAGGCTCACTGGTGACCCCGCACCTCTGGCCACATGCGGTATTGCATGCACAGAGGCTTAATCCTGCTAGTTTTGCGATACAGAGCTCGCAAACCGAGTCTGAATTTAAAAAAAAAAAAAATGCTTGTAATACTGCGTTACTCGTAAATCAAGGTTTCACTGTATATGATTCTGGGGATGGGGTGAAATTACTTTGCCTTGATGGAAATCAAAGGAGGGGCTGGTCATGTAAAAGGCGGGAAGGGGTGCTGTGGCAATATACAAAAAATAGATCTGTAGCACCCCTGGTAGTTTGGAATTCGCTAACTATTTTAAGGGCATATTCCTCTACAACCATGAGTCTCTCTGGAAAAGAAGCAAGATGCATGTCATGTGCAATTTACTGATATCAATAGCACATTTAAATTGTATGTATAGTCAAAACGTAGTCTATTGTTTGCTGTCTTTGTCCAACAATGGCTTCCTGTCCAGTAGACACAACAGGAAGTGAGAAAAAATATCTCCAAAGTGAAATTCTCAGTTTACACCAGAACATGGTGCTGAAAACCTGCATTTCCCCTACTGCACTCAAACACACTGCAGTTGTGGTCTGCAGCAGGTGTCAATGTTAGGTTAAGGACATCTGAAAAGCAGGCCACAAAGTGAATTTACAAAAAAGAACCATACCAGAAGAAAGTGAAGTTCAAAGCTCCACTTGGAATGAGCCTCAGGGTTATAGCACCAAAAAATAGGAAGCTATATAGTATGTAAAAAATTGATATAAAAGTTTATTGCAATATAATTAAGGTAGACGAAAATAAATAAACAGAGCAGACTCCTCCACCAAATCAACATCTAAAAGACAACGTTGTTTGTAGTGATCCGTCTAGACACCATCCACAACCACACCTTCCATGCACATAACATACAACCCCAGGGAGTGTGCTAAAACCTCAAAGTAAATGGGACAAATATAGCAGCTGTTATATAGATGGCTCATCATCAGGTGGAGAGATCAGCTAATAGACAACCATGTGCAGTAATAGCCCGATCCACCATTCATCTGAATGAAAAACGTAGTCACTAAGCAAGAATCCCTAATGAGTGCTCCATGTCGGCTAAAACACATAATATTCCACAGTCTTTAGGGTGTAGGCAAATCCATCTGGCGGCATAAGGAGAAAACCCACTTTTCTCGGGTATGAGCCTAACTGTCCAAGATGCAGACAGATGATCAGCTCTACAGAGGTCCCAGGGAACGGGACCAGGGAGAAATACTCTGCAGATCAAAATATAGCCTCAGCTGATAAATCAACGGCCACATAGGCCTTCAGGAAATAGTCAAAATTGTACGTCTATGGATGGATGACAGATCTGTGAACACAGAGTGACAATCTAGGCAGATATAATTACGTGTCCATGTGTGGTTCACGACCGGAGAACTCCATTTATCCTAGTGCCGACTATAAGTGTCACTGGTATCCACTCCTGTTTGAGCCAAATGGCCCTTCTCTCACTTGCTTGGATCCACTTGGCTCATGCTGGTAGGGCAGTTACCCGCAAGCAATTAGAGTTCCAAACTCGCAGTGTAATGGAGCAGCTGTGTGAAGCCAAAAGTAGCCGTCCAGGGCCATGGATCACGGGGTTACAGACCCCTGCTGTTCATGCAAGTGTAACTGCACCATGGCATCCAGGCCCCAATAGAAGCAGGTTGGATGGAGTGTGGGGTGAACATTAGACGCATAAGAGCATAGCGTTGACGCGTTTCACTGGGATCCCCTAGGTTCGTCACAAAGAGGGTTTTCCTGCAGCGGATCACAGTGAGTTTCCAAAAGTAGTGCATGTTATTTGTTTATTTTTGGTGCAGTGCAATGTGATTTGAGCCTATTCAAAATGAATGGCCTCAAATCTCACTGCACTGAACCACATGTGACTCACACAGGAATGTTCCTGTGCAATTCCTAGTGTGAACTGGCCCTTACACATTTGTTACTGCAACAAGTTTCCCTTTGGAAGACTTATCTATTCTTGTTGTGGTGATGGCTCCGATATCTGGCTTTCCTTTAACTTTCAGTTCAAGTGACAGTGGTTGCCAGGAGAAGACCAATAGTCAGGATTAATCTCCCTAGCAGAGACACAAAACCTGACATGGTTTCTAACTATTCTCAATTCTATTCAAAACTAAATAAAACAAAGGGGTTGACTCAGTGGCGGCCTGTCCATTAGGGGTGCACAGGGCGCCCCCCTATCCATGCGTCCAGACCCCGATCTACATACAGGGCATCAGACCATGGATTCCAATGGAGGGTGTTCTTTTTTTAAGCACGTGATTAGAGCCAGAGGCTTTAATAGGCTTCAAAAAAGGGTGGGCTTGGGGCGCAGAGCACTGCACTCCAAGCCCACCCAGTTGTGTGATAACAGCAAATTAATATTCGCTATTCTCACACTGATTCTTCTCCCAGCCAATCAGGAAGGGGGTCGTGAGACCCTTTTCCCAATTGGCCGAAAGGAGAAGCCATGTTATTGGCCAAGGTGGAGGAGGAGGAGCAGCATCCGGCTCAGCCATCCAGCACTCCTCAGCTCAAGTTGGGGAGATCAGAGTCTGGGCAGGACAGAGGTAAAGAGGCCGTCTGTCTCCCACCATGGGGGGGGGGGGTGTTCACGGTGTTCCCCATGTTAATGTCCGTTTCCCGCCGAGGGGGGGGGTGTGTTGGTTTGCTGTCCCTCCACGAATTATCGAGCACCAGCCACCACTGGTTTGACTATTCATATACTTCAAACATACAGTCCAAAGGGGTGACAGGGTTACTTTAAGGAGAGGGGGGATTCTGTTTGTAAGGCCGGCCATAGACGGAGCAAATTTCTGTCTTGCAACCCATGGCTGAAAATCCCTTGTTCCCCCCATCAACACAGAGAGTGTTGACAGAAAAATCCCTCCTGGGGCCCTACATGGTTTGAATCTTGGGTAGTTCCTGCTGAACTCGCCAAGATTCAGACTGTCTATGGCCAACTTTAAACCATGCAAATGACCTTGGCTTTTGGAGGTAATAAAGGTGCTCTCTTGTGAAATATAAAGTGTTTTTTTTTAATGGGAAAGTAATTAAAACTAAATAATACAATAAAAAAAATGAAGCATCTGTTGTACTAACACAAAAGGGTAGCAAATGCCACAGTGATCTTTTGCTTTATAGCAAATAATGATCAATAAAGTACACTGGTAAGAAAGGTAGCATTTGCCTTGTTTTTTTCCAATTAAAAAAGGTTTAGAAATGACTACAAAATGTTAAACAGGCGTTTCTTCGCAATCCTGGAAATAACACACTATCTGTCCCTGGGTGGCTTTGTCACCCCTCTCCTGTATCTACCATAGCAACCATAGTTGTCTCCCTAGGTTGCTCTCCTTGTATGAACTAAACAATGTCCTTACTTCTGGAAGTGATGAAAGCACTGCATTCCTGGCAAGATCAACTTGTGAATAGGAGCAGTGGGACAACTTTCAGGGGGTGTTGAGTTATTTTGAGGGGACAGCACACCGGTTATACAAGCTGTACACTCACTACTTTACATTGTAGCAAAGTGTCATTTCTTCAGTGTTGTCACATGAAAAGATAGAATAAAATATTTACAAAAATGTGAGGGGTGTACTCACTTTTGTGACATACTGTATATGTATGTATAACTTTTTGCTGCAGTTCATCTTTAAACTCTCAGGTTATTGTGTTCCATGGTTTACGCGCCATCCTCCCTCTTAGCCCACTGTAGCCTCACTCACATACATTGGAGGTTTGTACCGGATGGAACCAAGGGACGAATACTGCAGTGCCATCCAGAAGCTATAGGTGAAGCCTACTAAATCTGGCTAAATTCGATTTTACAAGCTACGTGAATTGCAGTGTAGAACACCTAATTCTCCTGCTCGTAATACAAATATTCCTCCAGGCCAAACAATGATACTTTTCCCCGTAGTCAGGTTTTCACTGCGCTATAAACATTTTTCTAGAAAAACCTCAATAAATCAGATTTTTCAATCTTCATGTGACTTTCCAGTGCTCAGCCGTGTGCAGACAATATCATTGCCATTAAATATTGATCACCAAGATTGTTCAACGTTACAGGGAATGTTATGTCTCTAGTACGTAATCTATGAGTGTTTGTGGAAGAGAAACATTGTATCATACATAATAGATGTTGTGATATTGATAATGACTGGTTGCTGGATTATGGAAGATGTTTGTAGATTGTAATTATTTATGTTTCCATTCAACCTTTTTTCCTCTCCAAAGCTGTTACTATAGTTTATGATGACAGAAAGAGCAGCTCCTAACTGGCATGGGAAGGGTAAAATATGTTTCAGATGTTTTGTCTCTACATAATCATAAATCTTTTCCTGGATGAAGGCTAAATGGCATCTATTTTGCAACTGAAAGCTAGCGAGGAAGACTAGGATGAAAGTCTATTGAAATGTCAGTCTGTATGGTAATCCGAAATTGGTTAGGATTTTACGGGTGGAATTAAAGCGGAGTTCCACCCAGAATTTTTTTTTTGGCATCCACTCTTTTAATTCTAAATAGATGTAACCTTTTGTTTCCTTACTTTCAAACCGTCTAGTAATTCCATGTATTTTTTACTCACAATTTCGTTTCTCTCGCTGCTGGACTTTTCCATTTTATGTGAGGGCATCTGAAGCCCATCCGTAGTCTCCTGGCATCTCTTCCTGAAAGAAGTGCATGGTGGGTAACCATCATGCACTCCTCGATCTCGGTCCGCCTTAAATCGTGTCATTTCCTGTCTGGAAATAACACGATTTTACAGTACAGGGAAGCCCACTGACGATGAGTCACATCTCCCAGGAGGCCAGGGGAAGCAGGAAGTGAGGAAAAGAGCCTAGGACCTAATAGGGGCAGATTACAGAGACCACCTAGCAACAAGCGACTTAGGGTGAGTATAACATTTTTTTTTCCTTCAAAGGTAAGTTTATATAGGCAAAGGACTTGAATGAAAAAATAATTCTGGGTGGAACTCCGCTTTAACCACTAGTGTCTTCTGTTTCGTGGTAAAAAGCATTGTCAAGTAAGGTAATAAGGGTAGATGGTTCCTCAAAATTAATTATGTGCACCCTACCCTACCATTGGTGGTCAGAGGCACCAAGGGAAAAACCAATTTTCTGCCCCCCATTTCACTGCTGGTCAAGTAGAAACACTTATTCGTTGTGTACTGATTGACAGATAGATAGAATTGAGCAGTGTTCATGGCTACAATACAGTTGAAGGTGCCTTAAAACCCACATCTAGTATAAATTGGCCCCTAAGCACTAGAGGCCCAGCATCATTCAACTTGGAAGTCTGTGGACATACCGTGAGTGCAGAGTGTCATGAACTATTAACATGGCACATTGGATTGGCACATAGCCATTACGTCAGAGCCCTCTCTGGAATCATTGATCACAGCCGGGAGAAGACCAAAGAGCTAGAGGACCATACCCATCATGTTAACAGCCTGGAGGTATTTGAAAAAGATAAGTATAAAAAGCATAAAAAAATACTTTCATGGACTATTATGGAGGTAAAGTCAGGTAGGAACCTAGATCTTGGAGTTAGGCTTTAACTTGTTAATAATGTACAGTCTTTTGTAAAATGTTGCTTTCTTTTCCTTTAGACCAAAGCAATCGCTTGAAGCAACGCAGATCTCGAGCAAATTACTCCACCTGGCAGCTCCAAGAACTGGAAAAGGTGTTTCAGGCCAATCAATACCCTGACATCTTCATGAGAGAAGCCTTGGCTCTAAGGCTGGACTTGTTAGAAACAAGAGTGCAGGTAAGATAGTTGAAGACCGATTTGTCTTTGGAAAGAAATTGAGGCAGACTTCCACACAAGAAATATTTGGTGTGTAGATTTCCTGAGATCGGGCTCTTTCACAATTGGTGATTCAACTGGCTGGCTCTGCATCCAGATTCTGAGCATTTAGACCACAGGAAAACATTGAATTATTTGTGTTCTATTTTATTTTTAAAGCACTATCATATTCTCCAGTAGGGATGAGTGAATACTCCCAGGCGGAAGTTTGGTGAATCCTGCTTGAAATTCAGGACACCTGAAATTTCAATTGTTTATTTCTGTCTCATTTAAAGTGGATGTAAACCCACCACCCACCCAGTATAAACTAATGACACAGTATTAATGTATATATACATGCAAGTCTCCTGCATCTATCCCTACCTTTCAAATGTCCTTCCTGTAAGCACTAGCAGCTCTGTAAACTCTGAAATCAGAGGGTGTCTGTGTTTGCTGGAGTTTGGTGGGTGGAGTTGTGATGTCACAAGCCTCCCCACCCACCTCTATACTGAGACATTGAGGAGGGAGGGGGGAGTGTAAAACTTTCTCTGCTGTGTGAAGGAGATAAGCAAATTGCTTGTCACTCACAGAGCTAGGGGCGGATCGACTATGTATTTCCCTATTAGTCTGACTTTCTCTTCCTGAGAAAAGATAAGCTCATTACTTACAGTTGGATTAACTCTTTGTGGCAAGACTGGGCACATATGATAAGACATGCTATACCCTACCAGGCAGAATTATTAATTACATTTTTTTTTTCGGGTGTACATCCACTTTAAGGCTAATCGGCAAGCTATTATCAAAAGAATGTATGGAAAGCTGGGCACTGGCATTGAGGACATTTGTCAATGGCAGAAAAAAACAAAATTAAAAAACTAAAGTACAGTGGGGGCATGGAAAATAAACATATCTTTCAAATAGCAAGTTTGGGGGGTGTCTTTAATCTATATCTGATGTTTCTGAACCAGCAGAGGTATTAGCCATTACCAGAAAAAAGCTGGTATTCGTGATGCATCCATTTCCTCCTCCTCCACCAGAACCCTTGAAACTGGCTACCAACACAATTGTTAGAGAGGCACTCCATGTTTAGCTTTTTATGGGAGTAGCCGCAAGCAGAGGCCGCAGGGAAGATTATAGCCATGCACAGCTCTCCTTTGGGCAGTGGCGGCTGGTGAAATTTTAGGATTGAGGGGAGCCCTAAAAGGAGGTAGATAGAAAGGAAAGAAAGACTTAATTCTAAGGCTTCATTTACATTGCTGCTAGTAAACGGATGTTTACAGGCATCTGGGCATTTTTTTCAGCTGCCCCTGAACTCTCCTCTGTTATCTTATCGGTACATTTACACAGAGTCATTTAAGGTCGTTTCAAGGCTTTTTTTGGAACGCAAAAAAATGGGTTCAGACGCCAGTTTAGAGGCATTTGAAACGTCAAACAGCTTGTAAGCGCGCCTAACGCGGTAGCTCACATCTAGGAGCGTTTCGTTTACAGGCATTTCCATTTTTAAACAAAAAAAATAATATTTTTTTTTTTTTCAGAAATGCCTCTAGACGCGAACGCAGCATGCAAAACTGTAAATAGAGCCTTACAAAAAAGGTTGTAAGTTTATCTATCTGGTCCATTTAGCCTTACCAATAGAACTATTGTCCCTTCAGCACAACCATCAACATTGGTCCTTGATCACGGTGGGATTGGCTCTTCCACCTTAATTGTACTAGTGACAATCCTTTAGGTCATCAAGAGTGACTTTACCCTTTCACATCCATGTGAAAACTATGTTGCAAATAGGTCTAATTTAGTCCTTAGTGCACCAAGTTAATAGATTTATTGATACCATGGATATGTGACATTACACGGTGCTAGTCACTTTCTTCATGGATTTCCCACTGATTACTTACAGACTATATGTGATTAATGGGTGCATGAGAGTGGTTGCATGTATGGCGTCATGCCGTTATTTTAGCTGAAAGACAACGTTGTCTGTTATATGGTGGTGTAAGGTGGATTATCATTAAATTTATATTTTTGTATGGTACATACTTTGTTGTCAGTTTTGTTCTATGAGATTTTAGTCTGCATTATGTCCCAGCGGCTCCTACAAGTGGCATCTTAGTGCACCAAGTTAATAGATTTATTGATGCCATGGATATGTGACATTACACAGTGCTAGTCAAAAAAAAAAAAAAAAGTTAGGCGGGACCAAATGATAGAGGTGCATAATGGTAGTAGGTGATCAGCATTACTTGATGTGCCCCTGTCCCACTCCTTCTCCTATTACTCCATATCCTCCCCTGTTTGTTTTAGAGGTGCTCTGCCAAAAAAGGCTGGATAAAGCAGTGCTCGTGGTACAGCAGTAAAATCATACCTAGCAGAAAGTCTATCACAAAGCTTTTTAAGTGATCAGAAAAAAAGTTCTAGTGGAAAGTTCCTGGCCTGGGCAGCCCCACAGAAGATATTCCTAGCCACCATAACATTTGTTAACATTTACATATTTAATGAATGTTTTTATATGTTTGGTTTAATGTGTTTTTCTTGTAAGGCTGTTCCTGCCCAGGTCAAACAAAAACAGGTAGAGACAGTTATGCAGTAGTGAGAATATCGGCAGCTGGGAAGGATGGTGGAAAGAAGACTCAATTAGAAATTATGGGGTTGCCATGTTGGGTGGAAGACTCATCTCTATCAAATGAGAAGTGTATCCGCCTGTTCCCAGATAGTGTTGCCTATTGACTTTCAATAAAATAAATCATGTGGATGTTGTTGATAAAATCAGTACATTCGTTTTATATCCATTTAAGAAAAGACTAAACTCTCTTCCATCGTTCTTCCTCTTGCTACCATCCAAAAAAGGCTGATGCTCTAATTTTTTGGAATAAATCTCTCGGGTCAATTCACTAAGAGTTAAATAACGGCTAACAAAATGCGGTAAAATACCGCATGCAGTAACAATTGTTCAATTCACTAAGAATTTTGAGTTAAATACCAAATGCAGTATTCAGTTTAGCAGTAATCACCGCATTACTCAATGCAGTCATTTACTGCATTGGTCTTCTTGCTAAGGAGAATTTCCAGGAAGCCGGCCGCCGTGTCCTTTACAACCACTGACTCATCAGCTGTCAGCTGGTTCCCCGCTGACAGCTGAATGTAAAAAAAAGACCCCCCCAATTCATGACAGGCCCTTCGGGTCTGCTGGGGATTTTAAGAGGAACCCCACGCCAAAAAAAAAAAAAGCGTGCCCCCCCCCCCCAACCGCACCCCAAGGAGAATTTTAGGGG
>BLSH010346489.1:1527383-1565264 GCA_018402905.1 Glandirana rugosa | reverse complement strand
TCCCCCGCAGTTTACTGCCCTTTTGTATCATTTAACCCCCCCTCCTAGATTGTAAGCTCTAACGAGCAGGGCCCTCTGATTCCTCCTGTATTGAATTGTATTGTAATTGTACTGTCTGCCCTAATATTGTAAAGCACTGCGCAAACTGTCGACACTATAAATCCTGTACAATAATAATATAATAATGATGGCCACATGACATGAAACAGCAAGAAACAAACAAACCAAATAACAGAATAGGGATTTTTTTTCTCACGCTGACAACTGATGCTGGCTATTCATTTCCTTCTGGTGACTATTGATGCCAGTAATCTTTTCCTCCCTCTGGGCACAGACACTGGGCATGTTTCTTTCTGCTGACAGCGAGCATTTTTCTTTACACTAAATACCAACATCAGGCATTTTTTTTCCTCCTGCTGACCATAGGTGCTGGACATTTTTTTCCTCCTGCTGACTAACCATATGAGGAGCACTATGACACATACTGCTGACCACTGCACTCTGTATATTGTGTTGTATATACCAAAATACTTACTGCTGTTTACTACATACTTCTGATCAAATTGTATGTTCTCTAAACAGTTACTGAATGCTAAGTAGTTTCTGACTATTTTAATTTTAAGGTCTTCTTCAAGGTAGGCTTAGATCATGTTTTGGCTTTGTGAAACTTTTAAAGGAGAAGTATGGCCAAAGTTTCTTTGGCCCTATGTCTCCTATGGATCACAGGAGTGAAGATCGTTCTGTAAGAAAGCATCTGAATTGCAAAAAATATAATTTTTATGATGGGTCCCTTTAAGGAATATTTTTTGTTACATGAACCACAGTATGTTGGTATAGTGTATACTGCAAGTAGGCTTAACCTATATGTCCCTTTAGGTCATGCCCAATATTCACCATAATGTAGCCACTGTCATCTTTCACTGCATGTTTTTTCCTTTTCAGGGTGTTTCTATTCCTCAGCTTGTGATGTTGGGATGCTTCTTGCAGAGGAGGACTGGGAATATTTGGTCTGTGGAACAAGCTAGCTCTTTTACAATTGGGACAGATTACTGTAGCCTAAAGAAAGTGTGCCATGGTACCTCATTGATAGCCATTGTAAATGGTTGCTCTTCCAGCATCAGCTTCCAACTCAGAGCCACCAGCCCAACGTATCTTATTAGTACTGTCCAGGAAGCACATGCCCTCTGTATCCCATTTCAGCCCCCTCCATGGCTGCATGGCACCCAGGAACCCCCCAGACATGCATACATGCAAATTCCAACTCTTGCTGTGCAGCAGCAGCTTTTTAAGTTTTGATATTCCTAAAAAACAAAAAGGTTGAAAAACAGTTAAGTGATTCGAGGGATGCAGAGGATCCGTATATCAAGATAGAGGTACTGTACATGTGGGCATTTAGTGGAGCCTGCTCTAAGCTCACAAAACCGGGATAAGGTATAATTCGTATAATGGAACCAGAACACACCAGAAAAGAGAACACTCTTTGCGAACAAGTGATGTTACAGGTGGTGTAAAACAGCAGTATGGGTGCTTTATATATATATATATATATATATATAAAACCCCTTTATTTTAGAATTGACATGGATCCTGGGCTTTCTTACTGTTCTTTTAATAATTGTCTGATGAAATAGCAAGCCCCATTTTTTATTATGTACTCTTATAAGAATAGGCATGTTGTAATGGTAGCAGTAGAGGGGTTAGGCTGTAGTAAGTTCAGCATCACCTAAAGGACAAAGGTTGCAAAATTTGCATTTAACTATGCATCAATATACAGTGTATCAAGTAAATTCTACAGAGGCAAGAGCATTAAGAAATGTTGTGTGATCAGAATAAACTTTTTTTATGGTGCTGGAGAATCTCTAAACAGAAAATTCATCAGTGGAAGCCCAGTAACTGTCCAAAAACTTGCCGTAAGCCATCAATTTTACTTTTGGCTCTTCTAGCTAAGAGGAAGGACCCAGCCTGTCTTTTATATATGTTGTGTCATTAAACGTTAGGAAAAGCTATGGTGCATGACCTAACAGGAAGAAGAAGACCGCAGCAGCTTATACTGGGCTAAACACATTAGAAATAAACAAACGCTCTGGCGATTCATTTGAGAGGAACCTGCTTTTTTGCTCCACACAATAATTCACATTTATTGTATTAGTGAGCTTGTAAGAATGGCCCACTGGACAAGATACCATTTCACTTTCAATCAGCAGAGTGAAGAAAGCAGGCTCCCCAACAAATCTCTAGGAAGAATCTCATTTGGATCCCACTTTTGTAGCCATGGGAAATATAAACTCAGATGGAAGTAGAAGTAGAATACTTTATATGTTCATATTCAGGGACCTTATATTCGTTTAGTACTCCTCCAGTGTACAGTCTGAAGGTTTATTTTATCGCTGGCAAAAAAAAAAAAAAATGCTCCAAAATGGGTTGCAGTTATGGAAACAATGATAAGAATTGATGGAAAATGTTTGTTTCTTGCATATTGCACACAAATATATATAGTCTACTTTCTCTTCTGCTTTACAACTTTCTGGTGCCCAAGGAGCCACATACAGCCACCAATACAAGTTAATGTTGAATCAGGAAGGCTGGCAACTCGGATGCTCTTGAATAAAAGTACTTTGTTACATGGGTACACGGGTTTCGGCTATGAAGCCTTCATTTGATGAAGGCTTCATGTAACAAATAAAGTACATTTATTCAAGAGCATCCGAGTTGCCAGCCTTCCCGATTCCAGAATCGTATCTGTGGGGCCTGAACACCCTGGCTAGAGCACCGTATTACAGTTTGTGGACTTTTATATTGGCAGTGGAGCTGGGGTAGTAATTTTGTTTCTAATACAAGTGAATGGCTAAATGCAGCCAAGCTTGGGTAAATTCTGTTTGCTTTTGCATCGGCTTTTACCCACATATGCACATAAGGCACTTCTCTCTTCTCTCACACAAAAGTGGCTTCTGCATTGGTATACAGCCATTCACTTGTATTGCCAGCTGTACATGGCACACGAGACTCCCCGGACACCAGAGAATGCTGGGGATTTTATTCCTTCGCACACAGGAGCTGCTAAGGGCCTGTGTGCACAAGGTCTTAAGCTGGCCGTAAATGGATAAAACTGTAAAGAAAAATTCTTAGGAAAAATTTGTACGAAAATTCTCAGAACATTTGTTTGTCGTTTGAAAGGTTTTGTTTGCTTTTAAAATTTGAAAAAAAACGAAAACAACATAAACTGTTAGAAATTTTGTTCGTTTGAGAAAAATTTTGCAACCTGCTCCTTCTAATTTTCTTGTCACTGTAGTCAAAAACAAACGTCAATTTGACCCACTAATAGAAAAACAAGCAAACTTTCTTAGAACCTTCTTTTCCCAATAAATTTTGTTTGAAATTCTACCTATCTATGGCCAGCTTTACAGTGGAGGAGTGAGCTACACACCTTAGAACTTGCAAGCTTGCATATGTAACATTTTGGTTTAGGGGTTTGTATACACTTTTGTCCATATAGGTGAAGAAATAATGTGCAGTAAGTGATGGACATACACATAAACTCTCAAGGGTTTGTTTATAAACAGTTGAATTGTAGATTCACCAATGACTGGCCACTTATTAATTTACAACTCATTCATTTTTGTCTATAAAGCACATTGAGGTGACATTAAACAATATCCTTATTCTCCAGAAATAATCCATGAACATCCATTACAAAAAGGCACACAAGGGCGCACTGGCCTAGCGCATTATCCTTGATATTTTTATTGTATAAAAATCATAAAAACATACTCACAAACAGCTCGTGTAACAGGCATCAGCAGTATTGGAGTGGGTAGCATTCATTCAACTGTCTCCCACTGGTAACCTGGATGGACTGGCTGACGCGTTTCAAGGCTGTGGCCTCTTCATCAGAGCCTCGACCTGTAATCTGTGTTACATGAAGTTGTTTCTTACTGTGTTTTTCTGGCTCCTTGTGTATTGTAGCTCTGCAAGCTCTCCTTTTTCCCCTTGTGCTTATTGGGAACGAGCAGTGCACCTTAGTTGCTGTCATGTGCGCTGCTCTATGCACACTACACATCCAATAGTCTATCTTGAGGGCGAGCAAGAGAGGGTAACAGGAAATAAAATCACAGATGTTACAAAAAAAAGGAATTTGGAGGAGGCTAAGAACAATAGAAGATCCTATTTGCGTTAAGAATACATACAGAACTTTAATAGATTTTTTTTTATATATATCATAGTTTAGTGTCATGACTAGGGTATAAATTATGGCATGTCTTGCCCCCCATACCGCTGTAACCAACTCCACCCACAGTCAAATAATAACCACTCCACACCTTTTTGGGTTTAATGGCCACAGCGGCCTTTTATTTAACCAAAACAAACCATTAAATAACAGTTAATATAAATACCAGTGTATATAAATCTATACGGGACTGGAGCTACAAGGTCCTATAGGGCATAAACAAAACCACCACGATGGTATCTGCATGTTCTCGTTCAGGCCTCCAGCCGCAAACCACCGACTCGGAGACAACACACAGATACCATCTTAACCATAGGGAGCCGTACCCCAGATGGGTCCCTACACCTTACCCTGTTTGAGCCCATAACACCTAAAAAGGGGACCTTGCACTCTGCCATATCCATACCTGAGCATCCCATACCCATAAAACAGGGCGGGAGGGTGGGAAGCTTTCCTCTCTGTGCTCCAAAGCCTATCGCAGCCCACCGCCACCTTCCCTAATACTCCTAACTCCAACTCCACCCCCAAAACCTGCGCTGCCCAATGACCCCAGGTCTCGCCTACCATTGAACTATTCACCCCTCCACATCTACCAGCAACACCTTTCCCCATTTAACCCCTGTCATGCTGGCTCTACACTAATGGCTTTTCCTTTGGGCCTCTCTTTTCCTGTGTGTATTTCCTTGCAAATTCACCTTTTTACTAGCATCTGAAATTTTCATTGTTCGTATACCTGCTGGTCTCTGTGCTATTCATTTTATACATAAAGCTGTTTATAAAGCCATTAGGATTCTTGCAGACACCTTTACCACCAAGAACTGACAAAGTCAATGATTTTCCCTGGATGGAGGTTTCACCTCTGGAAGTGATGCCACTACCTCAGATTGAAAGTAACATTTTTGGTTGTCTGTCTGTCTGGAGTGTGTATGTAATTCAGATTGGACTGCGGTATAGCTGACAACATCTGTACACTGTCTCCTCCATATATGGTTTTTACTGGGGCCACACCACCACAGAATACATCCTCTATGAAGAAGACAGTGTCTACAAAATGAAACAGAACCCATAGTACACCTTTGGAGACTGGAATAATACAACACTGGGGAAACCTTGTACATGGCAAGTGCATTTTATAGAACCAATGATTTTTTTCATACAGTTAGAATATCCACTAAATGTAACCCGCAGCAGAATAACACAAGGTAGGGAATTGCATTTCGCACTGGAATAATTACCCATGTTTTGCTATGGCAGGAATAGCGTTTGCAGACCAGCGCCGAAAGCCATATATATATATTTTGAGGAATTAGCAAAGCTCAGTAGCGGGTTGTGCGTGACCCCCTGGATGAGTTACAGCATGGTGAAAAGGGCACAACAAGACAGCATGATCTTGGTGAAACACAACTGTGGTTTATTTACAAAGTCTGTGCTTACAAAGTGCAGATATCAAAATGGCAAAATAAAACAGAAAACAAACCCTTGCCACGTTGGGTGTCTAACTACAAACACAGGAACCTAACTACCTGTCCTGGAGCAACCTACTGCTGCCCAGGCACCTGGTTGTCACACAGAATAAAACAGATTCTTTAGTCACATGGACTTAATCTCACCACACAGATGTTGCTGCTCCCCACTCTGCCATGCACAGAGATCTGGTTCCGTGCATGCTGGAAAACTAGCAGCTGACTGACTTCCAATCAGCGCTCCCAGCCGGTATCAGAGAGAGCTGATTGGAGTGTTGAGGCAGGGGGCGTCCCCCTGTCAGCACAACAGCTCAGTGGGGGGAGATCGCTGTACTAATGTCAGATGGGTTAGTACAGTGGCTCAGACCAGAGCAGACAGTTTTTTTTTTTTTCGTTCAACCCATTGGGTTCATTAACGTGTATCTAGAAGGTGCCTTTTATTCTGACTTATGCTGATATTAAATTCCAAACCTGGTTCGAGATAGTTTAAATATGCATGAAATAATAATAATGTGTCAATGTCACCCTCCCATACCATTATATACTGTGTATATATAGTGTACAGTATCTCACAAAAGTGAGGACTCCCCTCACATTTTTGTAAATATTTTATTCTATCTTTTCATGTGACAACACTGAAGAAATGACACTTTGCTACAATGTAAAGTAGTGAGTGTGCAACTTGTATAATGGTGTAAATTTGCTGTCCCCACAAAATAACTCAACACACAGCCATTAATGTCTAAACCACTGGCAACAAAAGTGAGTACACCCCTAAGTGAAAATGTCCAAATTGAGCCCAAAGTGTCAATATTTTTTTGTGGCCACCATTATTTTCCAGCACTGCCTTAACCCTCTTGGGCATGGAGTTCACCAGAGCTTCACAGGTTGCCACTGGAGTCCTCTTCCACTCCTCCACGATGACATCACGGAGCTGGTGGATGTTAGAGACCTTGCGCTTCTCCACCTTCTGTTTGAGGATGCCCCACAGATGCTCAATAGGGTTTAGGTCTGGAGACATGCTTGGCCAGCCAATGACTTTTACCCTCAGCTTCTTTGGCAAAGCAGTGGTCATCCTGGAGTTGTGTTTGGGGTTGTTATCATGTTGGAATACTGCCCTGCGGCCCAGTCTCCAAAGAGAGGGAATCATGCTCTGCTTCAGTATGTCACGGTACATATTGACATTCGTGGTTCCCCAGTGCCGGCAGCACTCATGCATCCCCAGACCATGACACTCCCACCACCATGCTTGACTGTAGGCAAGGCACACTTGTCTTTGTACTCCTTACCTGGTTGCTGCCACACATGCTTGACACCATCTTAACCAAATACTTTTATCTTGGTCTCATCAGACCACAGGACATGGTTCCAGTAATCCATGCCCTTAGTCTGCTTGTCTTCAGTAAACTGTTTGCGGGCTTTCTTGTGCATCATCTTTAGAAGAGGCTTCCTTCTGGGAAGACAGCCATGCTGACCAATTTGATGCAGTGTGCGGCGTATGGTCTGAGCACTGACAGGCTGACCCTCCACCCCTTTAACCTCTGCAGCAATGCTGGCAGCACTCATATGTCTATTTCCCAAAGACAACCTCTGGATATGACACTGAGCATGTGCACTCAACCTCTTTGATCGACCATGGCGAGGTCTGTTCTGAGTGGAACCTGTCCTTTTAAACCGCTGTATGGTCTTGGTCGCCTTGCTGCAGCTCAGTTTCAGGGTCTTGGCAATCTTATTATAGCCTAAGCCATCTTGATGTAGAGCAACAATTCTTTTTTTCAGATCCCCAGAGAGTCCTTTGCCATCAGGTGCCATGTTGAACTTCCAGTGAACAGTATGAGAGAGTAAGAGGGATAACACCAAATTTAACACACCTGCTCCCCATTCACACCAGAGACATTGTAACGCTAAGGAGTCACATGACACTGGGGAGGGAAAATGGCATAATTGGGCCCAATATGGACATTTTCACTTAGGGGTGTATTCACTTTTGTTGCCAGCGGTTTAGACATTAATGGCTGTGTGTTGAGTTATTTTGAGGGGACAGCACATTTAAACTGTTATACAAGCTGTACACTCACTACTTTACATTGTAACAAAGTGTAATTTCCTCAGTGTTGTCACATGAAAAAATATAATAAAAAAATTATATTTTTATTAAAATAAAAATATAATAAAATATTTACAAAAATGTGAGGGGTGCACTCACTTATGTGAGATACTATATATATATATATATGGTATATGTATATTTTCCATGTTTGTTAAAGGGTTAGTTCACCTTTATTGCCAAAAACATCCCTAAGCTTTACAGTGTCCTCTGCATTACTATGCAGTGCTCTGTTTCTTAGAAAACAGTTGCCCATTACATTGCCCTCTCCTCTCCATCCTGCAGCTCACAAACGAGCACATGGTATTGTTCTATACCCATGCATGCGCAATCTGCTCTCTCTCACAGCTCAGCATTCCGCGAGAGTGAAGGAGAAAGGACTAAGGAAGTAGGGTAGGAAACAAAGCCATGTGCTTGTTTACGATCTGCAGGACAGAGAGGAGAGGTTAATTCATTGATTAGCTGAAAAAGAAAGCATTTTTTATAAAACAAAGTTTTGCATATTGATGTACTGAGGATGCTGTAATTCTTGGGGATGTTTCTGGCAAAAGTCAGTTAGCCCTCATTCACATCGGTCCATTTTGATATGCGATTTAACATGTGAAATCACATGTCAAATCCCTGCCTATTGTTGGCAATGGCAGCATCCGAATCGGTGCGACGCCGACTTTGCGGCACTGCGCCGATTCCCAAAAATAGTTCCTGCACTACAGGGTGGGCCATTTATATGGATACACCTTAATAAAATGGGAATGGTTGGTGATATTAACTTCCTGTTTGTGGCACATTAGTATATGTGAGGGGGGAAACTTTTCAAGATGGGTGGTGACCATGGCGGCCATTTTGAAGTCGGCCATTTTGAATCCAACTTTTATTTTTTCAATAGGAAGAGGGTCATGTGACACTTCAAACTTATTGGGAATTTTACAAGAAAAACAATGAATATTCTTTCATGAGTTATTTACAAGTTTCTGACCACTTATAAAATGTGTTCAATGTGCTGCCCATTGTGTTGGATTGTCAATGCAACCCTCTTCTCCCACTCTTCACACACTGATCGCAACACCGCAGGAGAAATGCTAGCACAGGCTTCCGGTATCCGTAGTTTCAGGTGCTGCACATCTCGTATCTTCACAGCATAGACAATTGCCTTCAGATGACCCCAAAGATAAAAGTCTAAGGGGGTCAGATCGGGAGACCTTGGGGGCCATTCAACTGGATATGTGAAATTGCTACATGATGGTGTGTTTCCCTTTTCATGCACTGAAGCTGGCACGTTCCTTGAGTTTTTCCAGCAAGATGGTGCACCACCACATTATGGGTGTCAGGTCCGAGCATTCCTAGATGAACAGTTTCCTGTAAAGTGGATTGGTCGTCGTGGGCCAGTTGAATGTCCCCCAAGGTCTCCCGATCTGACCCCCTTAGACTTTTATCTTTGGGGTCATCTGAAGGCAATCGTCTAGGCTGTGAAGATACAAGATGTGCAGCACCTGAAACTACGGATACTGGAAGCCTGTGCTAGCATTTCTCCTGCGGTGTTGCTATCAGTGTGTGAAGAGTGGGAGAAGAGGGTTGCATTGACAATCCAACACAATGGGCAGCGCATTGAACACATTTTATAAGTGGTCAGAAACTTGTAAATAACTCATAAAAGAATAAAGTTACGTTAAAACCAAGCACACCATTGTTTTTCTTGTGAAATTTCCAATAAGTTTGATGTGTCACATGACCCTCTTCCTATTGAAAAAACAAAAGTTGGATTCAAAATGGCTGACTTCAAAATGGCCGCCATGGTCACCACTCATCTTGAAAAGTTTCCCCCCTCACATATACTAATGTGCCACAAACAGGAAGTTAATATCACCAACCATTCCCATTTTATTAAGGTGTATCCATATAAATGGCCCACCCTGTACTTTTGGCGACTTTGGGGGTGATTTCAATAGACATCTGTGCATGAAATTGCACTGCACAGATGTCTGTCAAATCGCCCTTGAAATTGGACTGAAATGCTGGTTTGAAATAATGCGAATCCTGCTGAACGCGCATGGTTTCAAACTGGGTCTCAGTGTGAACGTGGGCTAGAGACGTGGGGGCTGCCATTGCCAATCTTTTGCAAATGCTAGTTGCCCCAGGAGACACCAAACCTGCGAGCCTCTATTGTGCAAATACTGACTTCACTTCCACAGCTATGATGGGTAATGTCACTGACCAATAATGAGGAGCGGAGGCTGAGTTAGCAGGTGATTGAGATTGGCATGATAAAGCACTTGGTCAGTATGAACATTTTAGATGTGCAAAAAAAAAAAAAATGGAAATGGCAATGAACCCAAGCTATAACTAGCCTTTGCAGTAAGGTGTACATGGAAGGGCAATGCACATCCCAAACAAACAGAAGATTTCCCAGCACACTTACCAGCCAGCCTGCAAAACAACAAAATTGACCCTCTCTATCAGTTTACGTTAAAAATAGAGTGTTTTGTTTGCACACCTTTTGTAAATATATGCATAAGGCACAGTGCATACATATACATTATGCATATAATTGCAAATGCGTGCAAACAAAACCCTATATTTTTAGCATAAACTGTTAGGGCCAATTTGGTTGTTTGCAGGCTTGCTGATAAGTGTGCTGGGAAATTGTTTGAACATTATAGATGGCCTTGGATTTTGGGGCTCCTGGTACCCCCTAGAGATATATTACAGTACATTAATACTCCTCTAGTTCTCTTCTTTCTGTATCTACTGGTTTAGTAGTTGTAAAGTAAACACGGGTTATATTTAATAATGGTTTTATACCAGGAGCAAGCAAGATAGTCTCCTTGGAATTTAAACTTTCTGCACCAGTGCTTTGCACAAAAATTCATTTTTGGATAGTGGTCTTAAAAATGAACAGTTCTGTTATTGCTGTAGATAGAGAACCAAGAAAAATGTTACCAGGTCTTGATTGTGATGAAAGGAGAATGGAATTTAAACTGAACTTTAGGCTGAACTTTTGAAATTAAATTAGTAAAAATACCAGTGAATGCAATAATGCATTAATAATTATTAAAATCTTTAAACGTATTTTGAAATGCAACAAGTGTACTTATACTTACCTTTATATCAGTCTATTATAATCACCTGTATAGCAGCATTCAATCTGGAAGAGGGAGGGCAGCTCTAGCAGCCAATCAGGCTCTGATACAGTGCACAATGTGCTGACAGAAGGTGAGATCAGAGTGAGTTAAGTGATTACTTTAACAATTTACTTGTCCTGCATTGTCCAGTCAGTGGGCAGGAGGTGTCTTCTGGTATTCTTGACCAAGCTGTAATAAATGGACAATCTTGTTGATCCTTCAAGCAATGTCTTAAAAGAGAAGTATGGGTTTCTGTTTTTTTTTCCCCCTTTATACTTAGCTAGATGAATGCAGCATTGGTCCGATGCTGCATCTGTCCCCCGGCGTCTGTACACTGAAAACCGATCCATCAAACACCGCCGATGGCTCGGTTCTCACAGATCCCCAATCGGAGAGCTGCTGGCTGTCAATCAGCAGCTCTCCTCTCTGCTCCTCCATGCTCACTGGAGTGCTGAGCTGTGGAGGGGGCGGGGATCAGCCGTCTCAAGCTCTCAGTGGCTCGCTGATTGGCTGAGACGGCTGTTGGTCCAGGCACCTGGTGGATCCCAACTCTTGAAGTCATGATGACACAGTGCCTGTCCCGACTCCTGTGACGTCAGCAGAGAGCTTTCTGATGAAAACGGGTCACAGGAGTGCAAAACCAATTGCACTCCTGTGACCCATAGGAGAAGTATGGCCAAATGAGCCAAGACCATACTTCTCCTTTAACTAATGAATTAACACAGAATTACAGAAAGGCACTGCTGGACTTTACAAGCAGTGTCATGCAAGTTCCCTACAACAGATATTTATTTGTAAAATAAGTTTTATTTAACACATTTAAAAAATATAAAAGGGTTTGATTTCACAAGTGCCACTTTCTACCACCCCTCTGAACAGCAGACTGTGGTGGCTCGTTTTTTAGAGCGTGCTAGAGCAGCAGCTGCCAGGTATTCAGGAGGCAATACTAACGCTTCCTGAATGCTTGTTTTTTTTTCCAGCCAAATAGGGATTTTTTATTGAAATACCGTGCTGCAACTGGTTGCGGCAAGGCCCCTTTCCCTGGAATGGGTCCCATTTGGTGTCGGTTCTGCCTGTCAAACAAGACATGCTTTATGATTTTTGCTGCGCATGAAAGCCAAGCATTGAGTTTTCAGCCCCTGCCCCCTGCGGTCAGGATGCAGTAAAAACACATGTTTTATAGCCCCCCCCCCCCTTCAGAAGTCATGTGATTAGGCAAATAAAATTGTTATGGACGTTGGAAACTTTCAAATCAAATAGCTGGTTTTGACATGTACTCGCTCCCACTTCCAGTTGGATTGCAAGGGGAAATATGAACAAAGGTTTGCTCTGCTGTCTCCCCCCCCCCCCCCCAGCAACCTTCTGGGACATGTCACAGGTCCCGGAAAACCTGCAGGACCATTTACAAAGCGTAGCACAGCTCGTCCATGTGCAGTGGGAAGCCGGCTGTGAAGCGGCAAACAGTCACAGCCAGCTTCCCAAAGTAAACATGCCGGCGGCTGGACTTGAAGACGATTGAGCCGGCTGGGGTGAGCACAGCACTGGATGCCTGGACAGGTAAATGTCCTATTATTAAAAGTCGCATCTACAGTATTTGTAGCTGTTGAATGTTACTTTTTTATTTTCAGGGTGAGGATCTGCTTTAAGGTAATCTTATTTCGTGCCACAATTTTTTGTAAATAAGGAAGCATTCTTGTATTGAGGTTGTTAAAACATAGAGCTTGGTAATGGGGCACTAGATGCAGCGCATACAGGTCATACACAGAGGGAGGCGGAGATGGAGGGTTTAATGTACAGGTGTCCTACAGTGGAAGAATGGCAACAAGGGGGTTAATGTGTAGTATAAGGGGTTGAAGGCACTGATATACAGGTCACTACAGAGTCAGGATAGTGATAAGATGTACAGGAGAGGAGGTGGGGGTGAAAGGGTTAAAATAAACCTCACTATAAAATTTAGTAAACCCCCCAACTTGAATATGCTGCTGCTTGCCACTCTAGTACCCTCCCATTCATAAAGTTCCCCTTCCTTCATTGTGAGAGGAGTGGAGGCAGGGGGGACTATCAGATGTAAACAGTAGTATTATCACAGAGATCAGACACAGAGCCACTCTTAGTGGCTCCATGTATTTTGCCTATAATTTACACTGTTGACAGCACAATCATAGGCATTGTGTGAGCGCTGGGTGAACATATAGGTAGTAAACAGAATACTACATCCACCCTGCCACCAATTAAAAATAGTCGTCAGTGGACAAGCATTTAAAAAGTCAAAAGTGATAGTTTGGTTTTGGTTAGATGCCAGTGGGGTAAATTGTGCTTTGGGTTCTTGGGGCTCCCATTGCACCTGAGTTGTCAAGCCTGCCTTTTGCTTATTGGTGCATTGTTCATCCATTTTACACTAAAGACAATTCAGCACTCAATAGAATCTCCCACCTACGGAAAGTAGAGTAATATACCATAGACGGTGGTGAAGGCAAAGTCACAGAATTTTGTAAGAGACTCACCCAGCAGAAGTCCACAGAAGACATATACCAAATTCCAGATATGCATAAAATATCACTTTCATGGGTGCTGAATATTTAAAATGATAATAGTGTGCTGCTTAAAAGATAGATGTGCTTGTCAGTCTGCACAGTCCCAGCGTGATCCAATATATGAAGTGGTCAGATGAAGTCATACAAGTATGCGCTCTTTCAATGTTGATCTATTGGTTCAATAAATCACATTGCAGTGTAATAAGCATTCTATTCTGACATCTCAGCATCCTCAACATTCTATGTGAATGTGTTAGCCTGAGGTAATAATACTGAGTTTTTGGCCTCTGATATCTAGGCTTTTCCATCTCCCTGATGGTCTTGGTAAATGAAGGCTTCAGTTTATTAGCAGCAGTAGGCCAAAGGGTGGTCAACTTTGTGCTTATTTTGATGATCCTTGTTCTAAGAAATGTGGTGTTAAATTGTGCCAATGTAAATCTAACTTTGGCTGATCGTGGCAGAAATATTGCTCAAAGATAAAATAACTACTCTCATACAATAGGAAGTCGAAGGATTCTAACAGGAATTGATTGTGAAGGGCATTGGGCTTTGGCCTCATGGTTTCACAGTAGGTTGATAAAATAAGCAAAGTAAAATGATTATCATGTCTTGAAAATAGTAGTGAGCAGGATATATATTAACAGTGAAATATAGGGTTATTAGGACACAAAATAGAGTTCCATAACCACAGAGAATTGCAAACATTCATACCAGGTTCTATTGTAGAGGTAATGCAACCTCTCAGCGCACCAGGTCAGCCATTCTCAGCCAGGGTTCAATGGAACCTAAGGTTCCTCCAGGGTTTTCTTGAGCTGTGGCTGATTGATTTCCCATTTGATGATGCCTGCAAAGTTCCGGGGTCTACACAGCCTGCTACATGAACCCAATGCCACCTTTCTGCAAGGGTGGCATGCTTCCACCTAGCCACTATAGCCAGCCACTAGCCAGCTCGGGAAAGGCTGCATTAGATCATTGTTACAATGTAACAGCTGTGCAGTATGGCCTCTGCTCCTGCCATGGCTTTCTGGAAAGTGATTGGTGATAGATTATTAGCCTGAAATAAATGTACTAATTTGGCAGCTGAATAATGTAGCAAGCATAACCTTGAGCCAGTATGTAGCTCTCTGTTTTTCTACAGTACTTGATCACATCTATCATACCTCAGAATTGGCCAATTGCCATAGTTGATGGCTTAGTTCTTCCAGCACAGATGCAGGAGTAATGGGGGCCAAGTACAGACATTGTAGATGAAAACATGATGAATTTTGGGACTCTGCAAGGAAGTTAAAGTTCACCTGTGCCTAGACTATGGCCATTAAGCACTGTTGTGCTGCATTAATGCATGTGCTCTTTCTTCTTAATGGCACCCAACACATCTTAGCAAAGCATCTGCTTTGCAGATAACCTCCATGCACCATAATGCGTTACCAGGCATTGTGGTGCACTGTGATACAAAATACTGCATGTACCTTTTTTTGTGCATTAAACCTGGTGCACACGAGCCAAAAATCGGCCGGTTCAACAGAAACCAGCTGACATTCGACCCATGACAAAACCAAAGAAATTCCAAGCTCAACCTACAGACCAACCCACAACCAATCAACTGAATTATCCTGGGGTGTCTTGATGGGGCTCTGTAGCTTACGCATGTATTTGCAAATGTGTGCAAACTAAACCCCTGTTTTTAACGCATAATGTTAGATAGGATAATTTGGTTGGTTGCAGGCTGGTCGGTAAGTTGAGCTTGGACTTTCTTGCCCTTCCATGTGCTCCTTGCTGCAAAGGCCATTTATAGGTGAGGGCAGTGGTCATTTGTTTGTACTGTTGAAATATTGGTGAGGGGGGGGGGGGAATGGACACCTTTGCTGCCATTGTGCTTAGTGTCCAGTGCGCCCCTGTGTCTTTAAGGAGGAGTGGGCTCCTTCCAGGCTCACCTGCTCTCTGCCTATCCATTATAATGCATGTGCTTCCACTCTGGATGCTCTCAAAATTTAGAGTTGGAACTACAGAAAATAATGGGGTGCCTTGACAGGACTCTGCAGCTTGCACATTTATTTGCAAATGTGTGCAAATTAAACCCCTGTTTTTAACGAAAACTGTTCAACAGGATCATTTGGTTGGTTGCGGGCTGGTCAGTAGGTTGAGCCGGGAATTTTTTTTGGTTTTGTTTTGCATGAGTTGCCCTTCAATTTGCTCCTTACTGCAAAGGCCAGTCATAGATGAGGGCAGTGGCCTTTTGTTTGTACCATATGTACATCAGCCTGTCTGACTGAAGGCAGCCGAACTGCCGGCTTCTGTCAAATGGGCACACTGGAAAGCCGGCATCCAATCAAGGCTGGCAGCCAATGGCTGCCAGTGCTGGACCAGTGTGTTCTGGCAGGGGAAGCAGCTAATTTGAGTCCCCCTGTCAGAACATGGTAGCACAGCAGGGAGATCACTCTACTAACATTGCATAGTTAGTACAGTGAGTTCCTCCCGACCTCCTCAGTGTGTACCCCGCATTAGGCAGCTCATTCAAATTGCAGCTTAAGCTATTGATATCTGTACACAAAAGGCTAATTAGAACAGGGTAAAGCTTTACCTGTTGATTTCAGGTCTGGCGTGCAGTGGGGATGGAGATGGGGAGGGGGGATTGTAATGAGATAGCAGAATGTGGCTGGGGAGGGTCAAGGTCCGCTTTAATGTGCACATTTGCTGAATTTACTGTATATAAGTTTACATAAGTAAGAATAGAAAAATAAAGTGCAGAATCCTTACTGGATTGGAAACATTCTTCACACCAAAATATGTATTCAAGCCAAATATTCCAGTTTTAGTGAAGTTATACACTGCTTATACTTTTATATCTCTGTATGGTTTGGGTCATACGCTTGTATTGCGCACTCCCTTGACTTTGTAGTATTTCCTTCCAGTCACAAGAGGGAGCCCGTGTCTTGTAAATCACAAGTATATTAAACAAAACATTAACAGCTTTCATAAAATCGAAATACACGCAACAAATTAAATACAGCTGCTCAGCCTGCAAATCATTTAAATCCTGTGTAGTGCATATTTTTGCATAGTGCAAAGGAATTTTAATTATAACCAAAAAGTTAATGCATTGTTAATGTCATATACATCAAAAGCTTGTGCATATTTTATGAACAAGAAATTTCAGCCATGTTATAATTACCAAATATAGAAATGTGTCTCCATGCTTTGTTCACATATAAAATCTATACCCTGACTCCCTCTGAGTCCCTCTCCCTCCAATCTTTTCCAGGGACATATTAAATTCTTGTATATCAAAGCTAAATACTGACGCAGAGGACTGCGGCGTCCTTGATAACCCATATACAGCACACTGCGAAAATAATATTTTAGCAATACTGTTTCTCAGTAAACAAAGTAAAATGTTAGACGATGATGAGAAGAATTTAAAATAAATGTATCATTGTGCGCATATTCTTTATGAATTTATTATTTATTTGGTCTTATAAAAATAAAAATAGTTGCATTCTTATTTAAACAAATATACATTAAATATTACATAAGAATATTTCATTTTCATTACTTCGGCCAATGAGATCACCTGCTTCTGCAGGTTTCTTCTACAGCTATACTGTGAAATAGATCTGAAAAACAAGAGATATCAGGTTATACAGATTACTGAATAACTCAAAGAAGGACCTCCCTACACCCCCTCTCTCCTAGCAGAGACAGGCTTAAGCAGGCCATAGAGGAGCCGAAATCCATACAAAAATTCTTGGTTGTTGTTTTTTTCACATCATTAGTGTGCCAGCTGCGACACGTGATTTTCGTGCCGCAATCAAAAGTGCCTGATCCAACATGCTGCATTTTGTTTCAAAAAACAAAACAAATGGTAGCGCGATCATATGCGCCATTTTCGTTTTTTCAATCGACAGAACGTTCGGTTTTCAACTCCTCTATGGCAGTGGTTCTCAACTCCTGTCCTCAGGACCCATCAACAGGCCAGGTTTGCAGGATAACTGAAATGCATCACAGGTGATATCATTTGCTGCTCAGTGATTGCAGCATTCTAGTCTGCATCTCCCCAAGGTAATACTTAAAATCTGGCCTGTTGGTGGGTCCTGAGGACCGGAGTTGAGAACCACTGCTCTATGGCCTGCCATAGTTAATGATACACAGGCTGCCACCAATGCAGGGACTAGTGGGCCCACTTATTAGGAATCCTAAACGTTGCACACTAATTGTAATGAATGGTGCCCTGTGTTAAATATTTATGGAAAAAAGAGGGATTTTGTCCAAATAACTAAAAAGAATGTAAAACTTTTTTTATATACTGTAAAAATGAAAATTGACTAACAAAAAAAATTGTGGAAAATGATAGATTTTATAATTCATATCATCATGCTGAATGTCAGGGACTTTTTCTAGGGCAAACATTAGTAACAGATAATCAAATCTCAAAATTATGCTTGAAAATTGGAGGCAGCTGACAACTGCCTCCAATCACCCTTCTCCTTTCCACTGACTAATAGATAGGTAATTGTTTCTCCATGGCAGACAAATGTAGGTAGTTTTGAGAATTTGTGAGTTCAGCTCACGTACACCCTGTTTTAAGAGAATGTTCTACTTGATTTAGAAGAGAAACCATGAAGTCTTCCATGAACATCATTTTATGCACTACATTTTCTGCCTGTGGTGTGATTTTATCTGTTATATACCACAACCTTCTGCCTGTGACATCATAGTGTCTGTCCTGGCTCCTCCTTTTTCCTGATGACACTCTTGATTTAAGCCCTGTATACATGGGCCAAATGTCAGGCGGCACAGCCAGTTCAATAGAAACCAGCCGACATTCGGCCCATGTGTACTGCAGCCAGTCCAACAGGAACCGGATGGCTTCTGATGCAGGGGCATAACCAAAAAAGGTCTGCCAATTGGCTCCCGGTCAGTGCTCTCAGCAAATGGCTGCAAGTGCTGACCGGAGTGTTCTTGGGGGGGGGGGGGGTCCCCCTGTCAGACAGTGGCAGTTGGTGGTATGTTCTTTTGGGGGGGGCGCAAACAATCCACCCATCCACCACCCCCCTCCCCGGTCGGGCCACAGGCACCAACCATTGCCCTACGGTCAGTTACCAGCCCTGCACTTACCCCATCTAGGTCGCGGGCAGCGCTTCCTTCAGGCGGTGGCTTCACCCTGCGTTTTCTCCTCCTCGGCTTTGGCGGCTTCCCCTGCGTCTCCTCCCCCCTCCTCCTCAGCGGCTAATAGGATCACTTTTCCTCTCGGCCAATCGGGTGACAGGACTCAGGACCCGCTTCCTGATTGGCCAGGAGGAAAATCAGGAAGACAATATTGAATATTCATTCGCTATTGTCACACAACTGGGTGGGCTGGGGGCGCAGAGCCCACCCTTTTTTGAAGCCAATTAGAGCCTTAGGCTCTAATCACATGCTTCTAAAAAAAAAACTATTGGAATCCATGGGTCCTGCGCCCTGCATGTAGATTAGTGGCCAGGTGTATGGATTAGGGGGCGACGCCCCTGCGCCTCCTGATGGACGGGCCACCACTGCTGTCAGAACACAGTAGAACAGCTGGAGAGATTGCTGTACTAACATTGGATAATTAGTATAGCAGCTCTGACGTGAGCTGTCAGTTTTTTTCGTCCAGCCCTCTGGGTTGAACGAAATAAAACTAGCAGTGTGTATGAGGCTTAAAGTGTTACTAAACCCACAGCAGTAATACATTGCAAAAGGAAACCCGCAATGGGGTATGGAAGGGAATTGGGACTATAAGATACCCAGGAAATAATATTGAGAATGAAAGTAACATAAAGATAAAAAAAATTACAAAATGTATTATATCAATATATAATTATATAAATGTTTTATAGCTTTTATATATTGATATAATACATTTTGTAAATTTTTTTATCTTTACATTACTTTCATTCTCAATATTATTTCCTGGGTATCGTATAGTCCCAATTCCCTTCCATACCCCATTGCGGGGTTCCTTTTGCAAAGCATGCTTGTTATACTCACTGTGGAACCTAAGGGGTTATAATCCTCTGCATGGTGTAAAAAGGCTCTTTGATCCTGGCTTCTCTGATCCTCCCCTTCTTCCACTGTCCCCAATCCATCTCCCGATAGTACAGAGCCTTGGGGGCAATCTGCACAAACTCAGTTTGGTCTGTATTGCTAGAGAGCTTCTTTTTTTGTGGGGAGGGTGCATATGATAGGCATAGGACCAGCACTGTCCAGACAGAGGGTCAGGGGCCATGCAGTCTCATAGAACAGTCAGTCAGAGGAGAATGAAAACTCCTCCTATAAGCTTTAACCAGACACCGATAGAAGCCATAAGACTGCTATACACTGCTGATGAGAAAAGGTATTTAGCAGTTTATAAATACTAAAATAATTAAATTTCCATGTACTGTGGGAGACCAGATATAGTGAATGCAGGGTCCTGGGTTTAGTAACACTTTAAGGATTCTGTTCTATGTTTTGGTTCCTTGTCAACAGACCCCAATGTTATTCCTGGCAGCAATCCTACCAGTGCTGTGCTTCTTTCTGTGCGCTGTGCAGTATTATCTCAAGCATTATGCTCAGCCCTGCCCAGTTTTCTTGCTGGTGGGCTACAGAACATCCCTATGTATGGAGAAGGGGAGGGTTCTGTAGTACTCACTACTGTTATAGGGTGAGAACACTGCTCCACTCTAGATACAGTACAGTCAGTCAGTGTTGTCACCCTAGGACAGGAAGTCTGCTACTGGCAGGATGACCATTACCATTTTTTTACATTTTTGTTTTTAGGTTTGGATATTTTAAAGCTGAACTGGTGCATACAGCCGCCCAATGCCATGCATTAGAAGAGACAGCTGTGCGCTGAGGGTTGCGTAAAGCACCCACATGCATACTGATGTATACTCCAAACGCAGACAGTGTGCGTTCCGTGCATATAGCAGTGCGCATGCAAATGCTTTTAACAAAACCCATAACCTCATAGGCAGCAGATCCCAGGATTGTCATTGCAGGCTCTGTACACTGTATGACCTCTGTACAACTGTGTGCATGAAGCCTGTTATTAAACCCAGGACCCTGCATTCACTATATCTAATCTCCCACAGTACACAGAACATGGAAATGCAATTATTTTAGTAAATATAAAGTGCTAAATACATTTTCTCATCAGCAGTATATAGCAGCCTCGTGACTTCTATCAGTGCCTGGTTAAAGCTTATAGGAGGAGTTTTCATTCTATTCTGACTGTCCTATGAGGCTGCAAGACCCCCAACTCTCTGTCTAGACAATGCTGATTGCCCCTGTGCTGATCACATGCACCCTCCCAAGAAAAAAAACAACAACTCTCTAGCAATGCACACTAAACTGAGCATGTGCAGAGTGTCCCCAAGGCTCTGTACTATGAGGAGATGGATTGGGGACAATGGAAGTAGAGGAGGATCAGAGAAGACAGTATCAAACAGTCTTTTCACACAATGCAGAGTATTAACCCCTTAGGTTCCACAGTAAGTATAACAAGCATGCTTTGCTGCATATGCAGACTGATTTTACTGTTGTGGGTTTAGTAGCACTTTAAATCAGAACTCCAGGAATGATCTGTATTGCATATATACATTGGTCCAGCTTGGCATACTGTAAGTATATACAGTCAGGTCCATAAATATTGGGACATCAACACAATTCTAATCTTTTTGGCTCTATACACCACCACAATGGATTTGAAATGAAACGAACAAGATGTGCTTTAACTGCAGACTTTCAGCTTTAATTTGAGGGTATTTACATCCAAATCAGGTGAACGGTGTAGGAATTACAACAGTTTGTATAGTTATGGACCTAACTGTATATCTCATACCTGATGGGCCCTTTGGGAAGCTGACAATCACCGTAGTAGTTGGCACTACTACTGTGATAGCGGCAATCTTCCGGATCCTGCTTGGGTTATTATTTACAAGCAGCTTCTCCTCTGCATACAGAGCAGAGGGGGTTAGGTGCTTTGCACTGCCACCAATCATAGAGCACCTTATATTTCTTTCAGTGAATACAAGAGATTCTCTGATTGGAAGAGGTGGAGATGATGACGTCACTACCCCTCCTCTCCACCTCATCCAATCAGAGAACACCTTGATTTCTTGTATTCTTTGAAAAAAAAAATCCAAGGGAGGGGGGGGGGATTTACTAAAACTGGTGCACACAGAGTCTGTGGCAGTGGGTCCCAGGAATGTCATTGAACAGCCTCTGTACGACCATGTACACGAAGCCTACGGGTAAATTGCTTAACTGCGCTGCGATTCCCTCTATTCCCCGCTGACAGAGTTGAGTGATAACGGGAACGCTCCGCAGTGCATTTCAGGAACTTGTAAAAATGGAAACTGTTTTGGTTGAAGCTGTTCTTCTTGGAAGACTTTCTGTTTAATAGACATTAGACTTGCTGGCAAGCTTATTAGACAGTACACCAGGGAGCCTGGAATGGAAAATTAGAGGACAATAGTTTTCACTCTCCAAGCAATTCCGCAACAATAAATGTTTATGTAATGTTCTTCTGAATCTGCAGCTATTCTGACATGCGATAGCTCCTGCAAAGCCCAGGACATAAAACACCCAGTCCATCAACAAAGCACTCCCTATAGAAGACCATTGTGTTTCCATTGTGCTCTGGGCTGTCAGTGAGGTCGCAGGTCACTGCCTGCAGTCATGGTAACAATGTTTCTCATTGCTGATCAGAAGTCCCAACTGAGCTAACTCCTGACATCGCCCTCGTTAATCTGCGTCTGTGTATTCCATTCATTATGCATGTGCGAGAAGAAAGCGTTACATGCAAATAGGTTTCAGGAGAAATGGACAAATCTGTTAATAGCCCAAACAATGACATGGCCTACATGACACCATCATGTCAGATGAGGAGCCTTATCAAACACTGCACCAATATTATTCTTCATGGATTTCCACCCCCCGCCATCTTGGATCGGGTAGATTTCACTGCAATTCCAGTTGCTAAAAGATTAAAGGAAACCTAAAAATGCCCTGATTATTTAGGTCCCCTCATCATAATAACGTTTAGGGCTCCTTCACATGGGAAGTCATTTATAAAAGCAGCTAATGTAAGCAGGGCCAGATTTAGACCTTGGGGGTCCCCCCATACACAGAGTTGGTTTAGAGTCTTAATGACAATCTCACATTTTAAAAAAAGCATGATACAACGTCCCTCTGAGGTCATCCGTGCACACACATGCAGTTATAGCACTCTATTTATTTCAGGTACTTATATAGCGCTGTCAATTAACGCAGCGCTTTACATATATATTGTACTTTCACATCAGTCCCTGCCCTCAAGGAGCTTACAATCTAAGGTCCCTAACTCACATTCATACATATACTAGGGCCAATTTAGACAGGATCCAATTAACCTACCAACATGTCTTTGGAGTGTGGGAGGAAACCGGAGTACCCGGAGGAAACCCACGCAGGCACAGGAAGAACATGCAAACTCCAGGCAGGTAGCTCTATATGTGGTTTGCTTGAGATGGCAAAAATTTGATTTTAAAAATGATAAATATACCAGTCCAGAGCAAAAACTTTTAGGCTGGGTTCACACGGCGAGCCCACATCCAATTCGCAATAGCAGGAGAATATGACTGGCTCTCTATGGAGCCAGTTCATATATCTCCACTGCTGCTGCGGTGCAAAGTTGCACAGGAGACCTGTGCGTCTTTTGACCCGTTTCAAGGTCCGAATTCACACAAAAATTCAGGCTGAAACCGGACCTGAAACGGTGAACCAGGATGTACCGGACCCCTGCTGTGCACCGCAGCCATCTACTGTGTGAACCCAGCCTTACAGATGATGGCCGGCAAAGTATTACTTCCTAAGATACATTTAATAAAAGAAAGTCATTTTTTTTCAATACTTTGTTTTAAGACAATCACAGAAAATACAGAGACCAATGACTAACGTGTCAAAATATATCACCAAATTAGAAAATTGCAGCACCTGGAAAACAAGTGAGGTCATGAGCAATATTCAAATCATGAAAAGAATGTTCCTGAATGCCCGGCTCTAAAGAATCTCTGCACCCTGGGAAGAAATTCATTTTTTTATTATCATATATTCTATATTATTTTGTATTTTATTATTATATATTTTAAATTATTTTATATTATTTTTATGTACAGTATGTTTTAAATTATTTTTGTGTAGAGGGGGGCCCCTTTTGTCAGGGGGCCTAGGGCAGTTGTGCCTTTTGTCACCCTATAAATCAAGTGTAAGTACCTGAATTTCATTTGTTATCAACCTCTTTGTCAGTGGCGGCTGGTCCACAAGGGGCGCCGCCCCCCCCCCAGCCTGCGGCGCCGCCCCTCATCTCTCACTATCTGTGTGGCCATGCACTGTGCAGCGCACCGGACTTATGGGTTTCTACCAGGTCCGTCACTCCCTCACAGGCACGTGACCACATCCCGAGGCCCCAATTGACCAGTTTTTATTGTCCTCGGGGGCGCAGAACACTGTGCCCCGAGCCCTCCCACCCTGCAATGCCAGCGCATCGGCTTCTGGCTTCCCGGCCATTCACAACCCGTGAAGAAGACTGGGTGAAGACAGAAGCTGAGGCATCAGACAGTCCAGGGGGGCTCCACCGTAGGGTGAGTGCGGACCTGGAAGGGGCCGGCCCGCGCCCCCTCCAAAATCCTCCAGCACCAGCCGCCACTGATCTTTATAATCCCCTATATAGCACATCCTAGGATCACCATACCCATAACAAACTGACTGTACAATCTTTGTACAAATAACTTTAGATTTAGCAAAACTTTGTAATATGAGGACCTACCTATACTGTCCAATCAAATTTTACCTGATTATGCATGCCTTTGCACTACATAGTTGTGGATAGATCTAAAGGAGATTGGAATGTAATGTGTGCTGTGATGAGCTTTAAGCCCTGCACACACGGGCCGCATGCGGGTCAACTTTGGCCAGTTGAATAAAAACCAGCCAACATAGAGAATTCTGGATACATTTATGTTAGTGACATTTGTCCCATTAATGTTCTATAAATATGTGATGGAATGAGACATGTGAACACCTTCCTCTTTAAGAACACTTTGTTATGTGTTAACTGGATTGAGGGCTTTTTGATTGCTTTAATCTCTTTTCACCAAAACCAGTATGGTTATACTGTAATGTTAACTGCTGAAATGTACTCATTGTTACTGCCCATCGCAGGCAGGGAATAACATGTCTACACATGTCACATCTGGACACAGTGACTAAGACTCTTACTCATACACCATCTGTTTAAGTCATATCTAGTTATTTGTGTGGGGTTTAAACTAAACATTCATTTCTGGGTTGTGTACTGAGTATTCCAGATATTCATTATAAACAGTGACAGGAGACAAATCATTTGTTTCTGTTTCACAATGCATGCTGACAGTAACTTATAAAAATAAATGTTGTGGTTTACTTTTTTGTCCAAACACAAAAATTATTATTTCCTGTTTTTGAGCTAGGAAAAAAATGCTGATCCAAAAAGTGCTAAGTAATGTAATAAACTGCTACAATTCACTTAAAGCCAAGTTATAAAGGTTAACAGGAACTGGCAGTTGCTTGCAAATGAACTCCATTGCCTTCTATAGTGCCAAGGGTACCCTGACGCCAAGGGTAATCTTTTATATAAATAACAGCCCACCCTCTAGGCCATTGCCTTTCCCTATAGGTCAATGAGACCACTAATCAGAGTGACGGACCAATATGAAGGTTTCAAAAGCAGAAAAAAGTGGGTCAGGGCCTTGACCACTTTAGATGGTCAATATTTGAATGCTATAGGTTTGGAGGCTCTTCAGACTCTCTAGAAGAAAGTGGAGCATCTGGAGATGCCTGCTACATTGTGGAGTTATCAGTTTTCTAGGTATATGATCACACTACAGGCCCACTTTAAATGACCACCAATATTATTTTGTATTTTCTTTTAATTCAATTTGAGCTTAGGAACCACTTCTGCAATGACGCACCCGTTTTACTTTGCATAGACGTATGCATATTTAGGCCAAACAGTCCTTATTAGCGTAGGACTCACATTTTTTGTCAGCAGATCTTGTTTGACTCCATCACAATAAGGGGTAGATGGAAGTTAAAGGGCCCTAATTTGAGACGTACACTCACACATAGATACAGTCCCATCCCCTAAAAGCTCCGTCATACCTCCAATTTACTAGTACTGAAATCTGAATTTTGGAATTGTTCATGTAGTTCTCTTTCAATGGTATTTCAAAGCTTTAGCCATCTTATTCTCAGGCAGACCCTTTTATGTAATAACCCTCAGAGTCTCCACGTATTATAGTGTTCTGGTTCCATCAGAACTAGAACTGGGATCTTAGCCTCTCCTCCTATATTAGAGAATACAGCTCATGTGGCCACTTACGATGCTACTTTATGGGTGCCAACAAAAGCAGGAGCATAGGAGCATGGACAGCAGCGGACACAGTGGGGGCCGGGCTTCTGCTCCAAGGAGGTTACTGGCTGTACCCGCAACACTCAAAATAAATAGGACAGAAAGATTTTGCAACAACATTCTGAGTTGCTGACAACTGGCACAAAGCTCAGGACTCTTCTCCACAAATCCTGTGCTCTTGGTCATGTGATCTGATGTGTGATGTCACATAACGAAGCATAAGGGGAAATGGGAATGTGTCTCAGGAATTGTCATCAGTATCTTCACTATGAACCTTTTTGTGCTACTACAGCACCTCTTAGCATACCATACTCTGCTCTATTATTAATTGTAATAAGGGGCACCTTAAGGAAGGGTCGGAGGAGTTCTATAGCTGGTACTGGTTCCCTTCCAACCATTGCTATTATACAAGTATACTCTAATTGCTTTAGTAGTTGTCAGATAGACTTTGGTTCACGTGGAAGCTGTAAATAGGGCGGAAGTCGTCCCTGGTTCTGTCTTTATTGTCAAGTTGGACATCCCATAATCCCTAACCCCATCCAAGTTATCATCCCCTAATAGAACAACAAAAACCAAGCTAAAAGACTGTTTTATGCAAGAAGGAAATGCTATGTGACTGGCTGTGCAGCAATGGGGAACCCTGACATTTGATACTCCTATGGGGTAGTGCTACACAATATTCAATGTAAAAATTGGCCTTTTATAGGATGTTGCTTGCCTGTTGAGTCGTTAAGTATGAGCTGTTTATATCCTTGGGCTGGATGTGAGTATCTTCCATGTGTGATCGTCTACATCAGTGTTTCTCAACCTTTTTTCAGTCACATTACCCTTTAAAAGTGTATAAGACCTCATGGTGCTCCAGTCTAAAACAAAATGTTACTTATCAATGGGAAATGTGAGCCTTGGACAATGCACACAACTGCCTTGATGGAATTAAATGTGGTTGTAAAGGCTCAAGGTTTTTTTACCTTCATGCATTCTTTGCATGTAGGTAAAAAACCTGTGTTAAGCAGTCCCCAAGCCCCCTCTAATACTTACCTGAACCCGATCCTTATCCAGTGATGTGCATGAGAGCCTCGGCTCTCCTGGGCCTCTCCCTACTTATTGGCTGAGACAGCAGCAGTAGCCATTGGCTCCCGCTACTGTCAATCACAGCCAGTGAGCCAATGAGGAGAGAGTGGGGACGGGCTGAGCTACACTCCGTGTGTGAATGGGCACACAGAGCATTGGCTGGGGAGTGAGCCTGCTAGGGTACCTCCATAGCAAGCAGCACTAGGCAGGAGGGAGGAGCCAGGAGCGCCGATGGGGGACCTGAGAAGAGGGGGATTGGGGCTCCACTGTGAAAAACCACTGTACAGAGCAGGTAAGTACTGTATAACATGTTTGTTTTTAAACAAAAAAAAAAATCTGCCTTTAATATCTTTTTAACTTCAGAGTCCCCCTATCACATCAGAGTGCCCCAATATCATCAGAGGTCCACACTCCAACCATTGTGTGTTCCTACTCCTTCAGATTCCAGGTATATGTAACCAGGATATCTCAGAAGGACAAGTCCTTCTCACATAGGTGAGAATGGAAGTAGGGGCTAAGGCCTGAGCAGAACAAAAAATTATATAAACAAAAATATATATTATATTGTGGAGAAAATCATGGAAGTCCCTTTTAGGGAAAGCTGAAGCCACAGAGAAAAAAAAATGACAGCCACATCCCACAGGCCACCATGCGGACAGTCATACCTGCAATGATTTCATATATAATAAAATTACTACACATTATTAAACACTAAACAAAATGCTTATTTTTGAAAAATGATTTATACAATCCTCTGCTTAGAGGCCATGTGATCTATTTTTCATGAAAGCGGAGTTCCAGCCATTTCTGTGTTTATTAAAAGTTACCAGCTACAAAAAGTATAGCTGCTGACTTTATATATACACACACTCACCTGTCCCACGTTCCAGCGATGCGGCCGCCTGAACCCTTGCTTCTCTCCCTCGCCTCTTCCCCGCATCGATATTACAACTGTGGGCACCGGGCTGTGACAGCTTTGCGGCTCCACAGCCGGGTGCGCCTCCTCAATGGCCGGGCAATCTTCTGGGACCTGTGACGTGTCCCAGAAGATTACAGGGAGGAAGGGGCAGATGAGAACTTCCGCTCAAGTTGCCCTGAGCAGAAGTAAGAGCAGTACCTGTCAAAACTAGGTACCCCATGAAAAACAAACGTAGTCACCCTCTAACAGGAAGTTGGATCACAGCAACACAAAAAAAGGCTGAGAGCAAAAGGAGGTATTTTTTTGAGTTATGACTACATGCTTGAATTAAATTGTCTTTTTTTTAAACCAGAATTTAGTGTCACTTTAACCCGTTTGAAAATATAATTTCTATGTTCTAAAGTAAAACACGTTTTATGCAAGGTTTCTGGAGAGAAAAAAATCATTGACTCCAAGTCAGCCAGGCTTACCAAGAAGATAGCTTTGCTAACATTTCAATATATACCTGAAACTAATCCTGCCACTGCTGCTTTCATGGGGTACAATCTCTGGCTTTGCAAAGTTATGTTTCAGTTGGAAGAATTTAATGAAATCCCCTTGCTTTTCCTTGCTTCCCTGCTCCCGAGAGATATCTCAACCCACTCTACGAATACACTTGCTTTATTTTTTTCCCCCCTCATACTCAATTATTTTTAGCAAATATAATCCAACCCAATTTTTTTTACATCACACATCTTTAAATCATGCCCTTTTTACCAAAGGCTAATTCTCCCGCTAATGAAACCTGCAGATTATAACACAGGACTGTTGGAACTCTCAGCAACAATTAAGAATTTAATTAAAATACAATAAGATAGTTATTGCAGGGTAATTAAGATGTAATAATTGATAAATGTCCTATTAGCATTAAATAATTACAAATAGAACAGATAACATAAAAGTTAGGAAGAGAAAATCATCTCTCTTATTTTCTACAGTAAAACCATTTAAAAACGAAGCAAGAGTAATAGATTCCCAAGAAGGTTGCTTAATGCCCTTCAATTACTTTTATGTGTGTATGTGTATTCTAAATAAGTGGAATTTGCTGCTAAGCTCGGCAATCACAGCAAGGACAGTTGCTTATCCCCACTTGGACCCTATTAACCTTGGTGTTCTATACTGTAGGGTCCTATCGGGTTGTTTTGATCCTTTAAGTTTTGGATTATTGTCTTAATAAAATATAACTATAAAGATCCTTCAAGGGGTAAAGGTGACAGAAGCATACCATTACCCAGAACCCTTTGTGGTATAAACCAGTGTCTGCTGTAAAAAAATGAAGGTAACCATAGAAAAATAGACTTTTAATCATCTTATCATTTTATTATCATTTTATTTAAAATTCAGTTAACAAGTGGAATCTGAAATTGAATTGTTAAAGCGGACTTGTCATTAAAAACACATTAAACAATAATAAATTGGACAGAGTTAACAAACCATGTTGTAATTTTTAAATGAAAGAAATCTTATTTTTTGCTTAGTCTAAGCTCTATTGTTGTTCGAATTCTTATTATTCAATTTAGCAGAAGGTTACAAACCACAATACATAGCCATTACAATAAATATTTAGGTCTCAAACACAGCTTGACATAAATACAATGACAAACATATATATAAAAGGTGTATCTCCTAGAGATTTATGGTAATATCCATATATATAACAATTCTACCCCAGCGAGGAGGCAAGAGGCAACATGAGAGGTGGAGACACCCCACATTCTAAGCTCTATTATGATACAACTAGTGTTTGGTCCAAAGAACCCGCAGAAATGATATGGCCATATGGTTATATTTGGATATTGGCATCAGCCAGATTCTCTGCCATGGTTGAGGGACGGGGAATTCCATGGCCATAGCCATTTGGGCTGGTGGCCTGCTATCATGTGACAGCTTACCACAGGTTTGGGCCATCCATTTTTTTTCAATTTTTTTAAGCTTACCTTTTTGTGATGTCTTCAGATATGTCATGTGATAAGCAGGGTCCTATTTTTTGTGGCTAATCTCCAGGAAGCCCCCTCACGTCCCCTGACGTCAGTGCTGTTTTATGCATCATTATGCTGTGAGTGTAGGACACTGGGGGTGACACTGGGGGTTCCATAATGTAGTGCTCTACCAAAATGAGAATGTTCCCTATCTTCTGGGCTGAATGCAACTGGGTGTCATTCAACCTGGAAGGCTACAGGGGCAGCACCTGAACAGAGAAGAGTATTGCAGCCAGGGCTGTATATTTTAAAAAATATATATAAGCTGGAGTTTGGCTTTAAGGCACCCATAGACACTAATTTCAAGTCTCCCAATCCTGTACTTTGTGCCTGGATCAAGTGATAATTCAGTGTCTGGAAGGTGGTGCAACACTGCCTCAAATGAGTTTGGAAGGGAAAAAAATAGATCAGGTATGTGAGTAAACATTGCTCTATCTCTAATATCTCACCCGGTGCCAGGGTTTGCTGTCCCCCAATCCTTCTTCCTTGCCCTAATCAGGTGCACCTGTGCAACTTAAGTGTTCCTGTTTAGGGGGCTACCGTGCCCAACAGACATCATGAAATAATTGGATTGCACACTCACTTTTGACCATTCTCTAATGACTATCACTGGCTATAGCCTATGGCAGCCTTTCTAAACCTTTTTAATGCGAAGGAGCCCTTGAAATAACTTCTATGTTTTAGGTTCTAAGGAACCCAGCGTTGGTGTGCCCATCCTTCTGGGAAACAGCAAGTGGTGAAGTCAGCACGTTGCATACCCTTACGTCAACCCTGAGATGATGCCTGTTGAAGACGAAGCGCGCAGGGTATACGACGTGCTGATGTCACCACGTGCTGTTTCCCGGGAGGACGAGCACACCAACGCCGGCCAGCACTACTGCTTTTATCTGAACGCATTGTTACATTCTAAACTGTGAGTTACTACATTTTTTATTTTATTAAATGTTTTTGGATTTACACTATGGGAGTTCTCATTTCTTTCCCGTGAGGAGATACATGTGAGGTGCAGGATTCATCCTTCAATCTGAGGATCCCCCCACTTTTCCACACATACCCTGGCTGGGTTAAGAAGCCATATGTGGAACTGACCTCCTATAACTTAGAGGTCCACTTCTTGGGGTAAGCAGACACTTGCTCAGGTGGTGGATTTTTCACTGGTGGTGATATCTCACTTATTAACCCGTCATACACCTGGTTTGAAGGGGTGCACCGCGGTGAATATATGCTGAATAAACATCTCAATGTTTCATGGATTATATTTCATTTAATTTTTTTAATAGACTTTATTTGCCTCTTGAAGTATGAACTTCTCTCATGTTAACCCTTGAGGGGTAGTGCAGCCTTTTTAGATTAATTTTAATCCTCAAGGAACCCTAAGGTTCAATGCCACACCAGTGAACAGAGGCTGGTCTCAGGTTATCAAAAGACAAGTGTGTTTTGTTTTGTTTATCGGATGAAAATTCTGCCTGATTCGATAATATATAGAATATACAAAAATCTTCTGGAAAAACTGCAATTTTTTTCAAATCCACCCGGACCAATGAATATACAAAGCAAATACTCAACATACGAAACAAATTCCGAAAACGAATCGGGTCAACATATTGAATACGACGAAACATAATTCTTTAATGAACGGATGCATGTGAACTGAAATGAAAATTTCTGGTGTGCACATGTCTCGTTAGGTGCATTGTAGATATTTTATATCATTAGAGATTATAGAAAGACTACTGTTTTAAATCACAGTCCTTATCCGTGATACAAAGGGATTAATAGGAAGCAAAGTCTGCTTATGTAATGAGCAACTGTAAATGAAACTTGTATAATTAAACTCTCCACATAGAAATAAGGACCCATTGAGTGTGTAGAGCATTAACACAATTTAATGGGTATTGACGTTTAGTAGATTAGATATATGTCTAAAACATTAAAAAGACTTCTGTCTGAATGTTATATAATTCATAGTAACCAGAAAAAAAGTGATTTTATGCAGCACTGCAGCTTCTTGTTTCATGATGTTGTGCTATACAGCTTTTCTATCATGTGAGTGTACAATGGAGCAGACCAAGAGACAGGACAGGGTTTGAACCAGTGAACACATTGGTGTGATTTTTAACAGGCTCAAACTGCAGGCTATGCAAAACATAAAGAAGTTTCTAACTATAAGTCCCCTTTCACAGTGGCTTTCAGATCAAGACCGCCTGTCAGTTTTTCATGCGGACCTGATCGGACGCTCCATTCACCCCTATGGGGCAGCGGATGTCCATGGTGACATGTCTGCTGTGACATTATGCGAGGCACAGTAGTGGATGGGGCGCTATTTGTCCCCCCCCGCATACGTTCATGTTGAAGGGACCAAGATGGAATCTGGTCCAGGTGTTACCAGCGACCTTGGCAGGGCTGGTAACCTCTCTCCAGCTGGATATAACGACTAGGAAGAGGTGGGAAGGAGAGGCCACCCAAATAGGAGCGTCATAGAGCATATCTCCTTGATGCAGGATAGAATTGCAGCTGTTCTGCCCCTTGTCCGGGAACATATGGAGCGAGCCCATGAAGCCCAGAGGAGGGTTTATAATCGAGGTGCCAAGACCCGAACTTTTAACCCCGGGGACAGAGTGCTGGTACTAGTCCCCACTGTTGAAAGTTTCTTAGCAAAGTGGCAGGGTCCCTTTGAGATTATGGAAAGAGTAGGGGAGGTAAACTATATGGTTTACCAGCCAGGGAAAAGGAAGCCGGAGCAAATCTACCATGTTAATCTCTTAAAATCCTGGAAGGACAGAGAGACGTTAGTGGCTGTTCCAGCCCCTCAAAAGGACAGGGCACCAATGACCCCGGACGTTCTCATGACAGAAACCTTGTCAGTGGTGCAACAAAATGACGTTAAAGAGTCCCTAAGTAAAAACAGAGACTTCTTCTCCCCTTTCCCCAGACTGACCTCAGTGATCCAACATGACATAGTTACAGAACCAGGGGTCATCGTAAATGTAAAACGCTACCGGATACCTGAGGCTAGACGGGAGGCGGTGACAAAGGAAAAAACCATGTTGGAGGGGGCGTGGCTAGGACATGGAAGAGTGAGGATGCACGCCACGGAGCTCTGCACCGCCTATGGCTGGAACCCGTCAGACAAACCGAGCAGGAGAGCCGTTTTTACATGCCGGGCGATCACAAGGCTATTGGGGATTGGTAAGACTAGGGAACCCGGTTACAGTGTTTTACCTATTGAGACATCGGATAACTCCTTCACATCAGGTAATCCCAGAGGGCCTGGCCCTGATACTGTTGAGCCTCGGTCAGGGTTGGCGGGAGGGGGGCACTCTACACTGGAATGTTGCTCTCGAGGATGTTGATTTGCTGCCAATGCGGTCAGTAGACTGCTTCTTCTCCATAAGGACGAAACAGTATTGACTTTGGCCACGCTGGCTTGCTATCCCAGCGACACGCAGTACTCGCTTGGCAACATTCCAGCAATTTCAGTGGAGAGAGCTACTTTAACCAGTGCCTGGACTTTCCGCCCTCCTTATCCCCTTCCTGCCCTGTGCTCAGTCTTCTTTTGGGGCTTAGGATAGAACTCTCCTGTTAAAGTGCAAGGAGAAAGCTTCACCCATCTTTTGCCCGGATGACCGTTAGGCTCCCCTCTCAAGAGCGCAGTTTAAATGACCCGCCAGCTTCATCTGTCTGGGGGGGGGGGTCCCAGGGTTTGATGTTTGTTATACTGTTCTTTAGTACCAGTTTATTACCCTTGATTATGTTGGTCTGGTGTGGTGATCTCTGCAGCGGTTCACTCTTGCCGCTGCCAGGTTGGGTGGTGGAGGAGCGGACCCTGGTCGAGATGATGGGACGTGATTGCGGGCTGCATGCCCTGAGACACCTTTTGTCCTACTAAGTTAATACTGGCATAAGCCGGGGTCTCGCCCTGGATCGCCATTACTAGACCTGTCAATCCCACTTCCTGATGACGCCAAGCCTGTCAGAGGCAGTCTGTGATTGGTGGCGGGGTGATGGGGCCTGCATGATGCATCCCTACGTGGGTAAGAATACTTGTCTGCATAACTGGTGTTTAAGTTTAATGTTTTCAGGTTTTTTGATGGCAGATGGTTCGGGATATAATGTTTTGTGCCGGCTATCTCCGCTGGGGGGCAGACATTGAGCGGGCATTTCCGCCCGCCTGTGGCTTCCCCCCCTGGATGGGCACCGGTACCAGCTGAATGCTTATTTATTTACCGTACTTACTGGTAGCCTGCCACTGGTGAGCCCTGTGTCACGGTCCTTAAGGATTACTCGGACCCCCGCCTACTTAGGCTGTTACCTACCTTGCTTGAATTTTTTTTGTGTTCAAAAATATTTTATTTTTTACATGGCTGTAGGTTGGTTACTGCTAATTTGTCCTTTTGGGCTCTTTGCTACAATGCGATAATGGTCCCATGAGCCCTAGTGCTGTGCATCTCCACTATCCTAGCCGTCCCCAAATAGGGCGGACCCCTGGCCAGGCACAACCCCTGGACAGGAGTCTATTTTCCATCTCATACTAGAGATTATTCCCCTCCCACCCTTTCCCTATTCTCAGACACCCTTCTGAACTTCACCCTTTAATCACTTTACTTTACCCCCCCCGCTCTTTTTCTCCCCCCTCTTTCCTTTACTTTTTTGTCTCTTTTTCTCCTCTTTTTCTGTCTCTCGCCTGGGCGTGACTTGCGGGTAGTGGCCACGCTCCTTTGTTCCCGTAGACCTGGTCTCGGGGCCGGTGTCAATCATGGTTCTCCTAAAGGTCACCTCCCATAACGTCCGAGGATTCAACACACCGGAGAAGCGTTCCCAACTACTGGCTGACCTGCGGAGGGGCAAAACTCAAGCTGCGTTTCTGCAGGAAACGCATTTCCAGGCAGATCACATCCCTAGATTGACTAATAGGGCACAGTGTGTCTCCTATCTCTAAATCCAAGGGGGTTAGAATCTTAGTGGGCAGATCAGTTCTGTGGGCATTTGAGGCACTCAGAACGGACACCCAGGGTCGTTTCCTGTTCGTTAAGGGTAGGGTGGCGGACATACAGGTCACGTTAGTAAAGGTATACTTCCCGAACGCTGATCACCCCCAGTTTCTATGGAAGCTCCTCCCAGAGCTTCTGGAATTCATGGAGGGTATTCTTGTCTTTGGGGACGACCTCAACTTTGTCTTAGACCCACTCCTGTACGCTTTCAGGGGCGCATCTCACCCCTCGTACTGTCGCTTAAAGCGGTTGAATACAGACATACAAGCCTTGCATCTGGTCGACCCTTGGCGTCTGCTACAACCGCAGGATAGGGATTATTCCTACTTCTCTCCAGTCCACCATTCATATTCACAGCTAGACTATCTCCTCATTTCTCATAAAGACCTATCCAGAGTAGCATTGGCAGCTATTGACGTGATCTTCCTTTCGGACCATGCCCCGGTCCATTTGACGCTTCAATTGGGCCCAACATCTCTGACCCCTCCCTCTTGGAGGATGAATGAGTCCCTGCTACAATCTGAGGATATGCGCGCGGAGCTCCTGGCCAACATTCGGGAATATTTTTCCACCAATGAGAGCTCAGTCAGCAACCCGTTGATGGTGTAGGAGGCCCACAAGACAGTTGTTCGGGGAGTACTGATCAAAATAGGGGCCTGACTTAAGAGGGAGAGGACCCGGAGAATGGACGAACTCGTTGCCAGATTCAAAGGCTGGAACGTATGCACAAGGCCAATCTGGCACGCGCCACCTATCAGGAGCTCCTCAAGGCTTGCGAGGAACTGAGATCTCTCGTTTTTCACAAAACTAAACAAACAATGGCATGGGCGCAACATACAATGTTCGAATTCTCTAATAGGCCTGGCACCCTGTTGGCAGGGGCTTTGCATGGACCCCAAACAAAAACGCACATCTCACACATTGAACGTGCCAAGGGGCAGAAGTTATCCACCTCCGCGGACATGGCGACGGAGTTCAAATCTTTCTATAAAGGGCTCTACAATATTGGCGGGACGTCCCGTACGACTTCCCTTCCCGAGGGAGGACTCTCCCCACAATCCTACATTGCTGCATCCGGTATGCCGGCGCTACCCCCCGCAATGCGGGAGGAGCTGGAGGGGCCCATTATGGTTGAGGAGCTGGGCATGGTCCTTGCCCACTCAAAACCCAAGAAGGCCCCCGGCCCAGATGGCCTCCATTGGCTGAATTACAAATCTTTCTTTGACACTCTGTCACAACCCCTAGTTTCTGCCCTGAACTCGATTTCTGAGGGGAACTCTTTCCCGGTAGACACCCTTAGAGCCTACATTTCCCTGATCCCTAAAGAGGGGAAAGACCCCACACGCTGTGGAAACTATCGGCCGCTAGCGTTATTGAACGCAGACTTGAAATTGTTTGCAAAAGTTTTAGCCAACAGGCTTTTGTCACACATCCCAAGCCTAATCCACAGAGACCAAGCGGGCTTCGTACCGCTACGAGAACCCCGGGATAACACTATCCGAGTGGTGAACCTGATCCACGCCGCCCGAACGACCCGCCGGCCGCTTCTCTTGCTGTCTACGGATACAGAGAAAGCTTTCGATCAGGTGAATTGGTCTTTTATGTACGCCACTCTTGAACATATAGGACTCAGACCCTCCATGCTTAATTGGATCCATTCTCTTTATTCCTGCCCTACGACCAGTGGTGTATTTTGGTTTTGTGCTGCCCTAGGCAAGACAAAAATCGGACGCCCCATCTGAATTGCCACACCCCTTCCTGTTTAAGACCCACCCCTTCATCTGTAAACCCCACCCCTTCCTCTTTAGGCTCTAACTTTTCCTATTAGAGCTCCACCTCAGGAGTTGGTCAGAGACTGCGAACATGACACAGGAAATGGTTAGAGACTGCCGAGATGATACAGGAGATGGTCAGAGACTGCAGACATGATCAGAGGCTGTAGACATGATACAGGAGTTGGTCAGACTGCAAACATGAAGCAAGAAATGGTCAGAGACTGAGGACATGATACAAGAGATGGTTAGAAACTGCAGACATGATACATGAGATGGTCAGAGGCTGGGGACATGGTCAGAGGCTGTTGACATGGTCAGAGGCTGGGGACATGGTCAGAGGCTATTGACATGGTCAGAGGCTGCGGACATGGTCAGAGGCTGGGGACATGGTCAGAGGCTGCAGACATGGTCAGAGGCTGGGGACATGGTCAGAGGCTGGGGACATGGTCAGAGGCTGGGGATATGTTCAGAGGCTGCAGACATGGTCAGAGGCTGGGGACATGGTCAGAGGCTGGGGACATGGTCAAAGGCTGCGGACATGGTCAGAGACTGGGGACATGGTCAGAGGCTGGGGACATGGTCAAAGGCTGTGGACATGGTCAGAGACTGGGGACATGGTCAGAGACTGGGGACATGGTCAAAGGCTGCAGACATGGTCAGAGGCTGAGGACATGGTCAGAGGCTTGGGACATGGTCAGAGGCTGGGGACATGGTCAGAGGCTGGGGGGGACATGGTCAGAGGCTGGGGACATGGTCAGCATCTTCTCTAAAATGATCATCGTCCTTCTAATACATTTGCCGGTTATCACATACTTACATTATTGTGACAGTCCCCTTTGCCTGAGCTCAGCCAAGCCAAGGTGAGTCAAGACACTGCCCACTCCCCCCTGAACACAGCTGAGCCCGCCCCCGACACGAGCCCGACTCCCACCCGAGACGACGCAAGCCCGCCCCCCGCCCGAGCCGACGCAAGCCCGCCCCCCCGCCCGAGCCGACGCAAGTCCACCCCCCCCCGCCCGAGTCGACACAAGTCCCCCCTCACCCGTCACAGAACTGAGTGGAACCGAACCGACTCGAGTCCGTTTCCCCTGACAGTGTTATTACATTCATACACTATTGGCCGTTTACATAATCTTCCTGCTACTAGTAAAATCTCTTCTACGACTGGTACAGGGGTCGGAGACTGGTACAGGGGGGGTCGGAGACTGGTACAGGGGTCGGAGACTGGT
>BLSH010346489.1:1507363-1527373 GCA_018402905.1 Glandirana rugosa | reverse complement strand
ACCGCCCCATGCCCGAGCACAGCCGAGTCCGCCTGAGTAAAGCCGAGCCCGCCCCCCGTCTGAGCACAACCAAGCCCGCCCCCCATCCGAGCCCAGCCAAATGGAGGTGAGCGGAGACCGCCCCATGCCCGAGCACAGCTGAGCCCGCCCGAGTAAAGCTGTGCCAGCCCCCCGCCTGAGCACAACCAAGCCCGCCACCCGTCCGAGCCCAGCCGAACGGATGTGACTCCACTGGCACTCACTTACATTAACGTGGTTCGGGCGATGTAGCGCCCTGAAGACGACTATCCTGCCAAGGATTCTGTATTTCATGCAGACTCTTCCACTACGCATTCCTCTGGTCTTCTTTAAACGAGTCGCTACCCTGTTCAGAGAATTTGTTTGGTCACACCGCAAACCACGTATCCAACTTAAACTTCTCCATCTACCCAAATGCAGAGGGGGGTGGGCGCCTCCCAGACGTGAAAGCTTATTACAGGGCGATCCATTTAGCCAGAGTGGTGGACTGGCATTGCCATGCGGAGGCAAAACATTGGGAGGTAATGGAGTTGGAGGACAGCCAGGAGTTGGCCCTGGACCTCCCTGTCTCTGCCTAAACACCTTACAGATCACCCAACTCTGAGTAGCACGCTGAGTGTGGCTGGGGAGGCATTTCGCTTGATGTCAGGATCCCCAGCCCCCTCTCCACTAGTCCCGATTCTGGGTAACCCGGACTTTGAGCCAGGCCTTCGGGGCCCGCACTTCCAATGGTTGGGCGACAGCGGGCGGCTATATCTTTGTGACTACCTGGGGTCTGACAGGAAACTCATCCAGCAGGCTGGGGTGGCTGCCACATATCTCCGTTGGATTTCTGCAGCGGTCTACACCTCCGCTTTTTCTTACGCAGACAAATACGGACACCGGGCATTTGTCGACAGCTGACAGAGTTGGAGTGTATTTGCCATTGAGGTGAGCCAGTCTGGCATAGTCTGTCAGTACTATATGCTGTGTTGGTGTGCCTGGGAGAAAACTTTACTCCTCCCTATTTTTCGAAATGGGAAACAGAGCTGAACATGCGCTTCACCGACTTCCAGAAGGAGAAGATTCTGCACTTCGTCCAGAAGTCCTCCATAGCAACTAGGATCCAAGAGACGGGTTACAAAATCCTAACCCACTGGTACAGAGTCCCCACCATTATTCATCGCTTCTCCCCCCAAGTCTCTAATGTGGCTCAGAGGAGGACACGATGCTACACTTTTTCTGGGCATGCCCCAAACTCAAACCATTCTGGCGGGACGTAGCTCACATCATTAAGCAACTGATGACCATAGACATGGAGGGGGACCCTGCCGCCTGTCTGCTCCACCTGTCACCACGGCCGATTAGGAAATATAAGACCTCTCTTACAATTCAATTGTTGAAAGCAGCTAAAGCCTGCATACCCCTTTGCTGGAGATCGGAGACACCTCTCACTAAGGCATTTTGGTTCGCAAAAATCAATGAACTAAGGAACATGGAGGACCTCACCGCAACCCTATATGGACGTGAGGAGACCTGAAGACCATGGAACCACTTTGTCCTCACTGAGCCTTACTTGTGTGAAATGTCGTAGCGTGACCAGCCTTCTAGGCCCGAACCGGCGCGTCCGGGCGGGAGGCATTAAAGAGCTCTCTGTTCCTTGTCTTCTCTTTCTTTTCCTCACTCTAATCTGTTGCCTTTGACCTCTCTTGTCCCGGAGAAGCTTCACCTCTCTCTCCCCCACCTACCCTCTTATGCCACGTCCTATCTTTGTCCCCCTTTTCTCCCTTTGTTCCTGATGGAAGTCCAGGTTACTGGTGGTCGTAGCAGATGGTTGACACAGCCATCTTTATCTAATCTATCCCAATAATACCGCCATCTATTTGCTATAATTTATCCCTGGAAGACGATGTCTCCCAAAAGCGAATTCTTTTTTAGCCCATATTACAACTGAGTGTTAAGTATGTTAACATATGTGGGTTACGTGCTCTGTTACCTATTCAGTCCGCCCACGACCCTGAGAGTTGCTAGATAGCATATCCGGCTTTTATGTCTTAGTGGGATGGGTTGCCAGATTATTGGTACTATACTGTAAATGTCCTGCTGCTCTCATGTGCATTTATTTGTGTGCTCACATATACTCTGTCATCTAATTTGGCTGTTAACTATACACTCATTAAATAATGGAATTATGAAAAAAAAACATGTTGGAGTTGGACGTGATAGAGGAGTCCCACAGCGCCTTGCCAAGCCCCATAGTGCTGGTCCCAAAGCCAGATGGCACTATCAGGTTCTGTAATGATTTCAGAAAACTGAATAACGTGTCTAAGTTTTACGCATACCCAATGCCGCGGGTTGACGAACTTGTGGACAGATCAGGAGGTGCCTGGTATGTAACCCTAGATCTAAATAAGGGCTACTGGCAGATCCCCCTAACGGAGTCAGCAAAGGAAAAAACTGCCTTTTCTACTCCCGAGGAGTCCTTCCAGTACAAGCAAATGCCATCTGGGCTGCATGGGGCCCCTGCATCATTCCAGAGAATGTTGGACAAAACGTTGAGGCCACATCAGCCCTATGCAGCCGCCTATCTGGATGATGTGGTCCTCCACAGTCCAGATTGGGAATCGCACCTGCCCCGAGTACAAGCAGTGGAAGATTTGCTTAGGGTAGCAGGTCTAACAGCCAACCCCAAAAAGTGCGCCATAGCCCTGAAGGAAGCCAAATACCTTGGGTATGTTATTGGTTGGGGACTGATCAAGCCCCAGACCAACAAAATCAAGGCAATTCAAAAATGGCCTCAACCGGTAAACAAAAAACAGCTTTGTGCCTTCCTGGGGATTACAGGGTATTACAGCATTTCATACTTGACTTTGCAACCATTGCCATCCCTCTGACTGACCTGACAAAGGGTAAGGGGTCGGGCATGGTTAAATGTAATCCTGAAGCAGAGAAGGCATTCCAGAAATTGAAGCAGGCCCTTTGTGTGCAGCCGGAGCTCGCGACCCCAGACTTCACGAAAGAGTTTGTTGTACAGACAGACGCCTCTGAGGTGGGACTGGATGCCTTACTGTTCCAGATCAGAGATGGCGAGGAGCACCTGTCGTATACTTAAGCAGGTAGCTTAACAGGCATTAGAGGAATTATGCCATAGTGGAGAAGGAGTGTCTAGCTGTCAAGTGGGCCTTAGAGGCCCTGAAGTACTACCTGCTAGGAAGGCCATTTAGGCTAGTCACCAACCATGCCCCCCTGAAGTGGATGTGTAACTAGGTGGTTCTTTGCCCTACAGCCATTTACGTTCACAGTGGAACACCAGGCGGGAAGGCTTCAGAATAATGCTGATGGTCTTTCCCAGGCCCACTGCATGGTCGGGACAGTTGCTCCGCCCCAGGGGCTTGAGCAGAGTGGGGGTATGTGACGTTATGCGAGGCGCATACATTCATGTTGAAGGGACCAAGATGGAATCTGGTCTAGGTGTTACCAGCCACCTTGGCAGGGCTGGTTCCAACCCAGATTTTCTGGTCCGCCCAAACCCCTCACCAGCTCAAACCCCTCTCCAGCTGGATATAACAACCAGGAAGAGATCTCACAGGAGCTCACCCTGGGTCTCACTGTGCTAAACTGAGGGAGCCAAGAGCTGGACTGTTTTTGCTCTAAAGACTGCAAAAAAGGAAAGGTTTGCATTTTGTTTGTTTAGAGGTGTCAGGGACAAGCCCTGACATTGTATAGAGAGGCCTCCTGTTCTGTATTAGTTTAGTGTCAGACGGCAAGGTTTTGCTTTACTGTTTTGTTTGTTTTATGATTTGTAACCTTTTTCAAATAAAGCTGGCAACCTGCCAGACTTTTAAGAAAAGTTGGTCTTCCCGCTACCTTTTTCCCAGGAAAGATGAACCACAAGAGCTAGTCTCCCACACTGCTAACATCCGCTGCTATCCGATCCGATCCTGTCTGCCAAATGCAGACAGATGGTGGCCCTATTTTCTATCCATCTGGAGGATCGGATCGGATAAGAGGCGGTCCGTTTTCACCCAATTTCCCCATAGGGGAGAGCAGGACTCTGTATGTCTCCACTCTGCACAGTGAGCGATCTCCCGCTGAGCAAAGTGGAGTCCGTCAAGCGGACCGCCCGTGTGAAAGGACCCTAAGAGTTTTGCTTGTAGTACAACCAGTATGATATACGGTATAATAGACCATTTTGGAAGTTGTGTTTCTGGATTAAGTTATACATTTTCATGTTTGGTGGAAGCGTTCCTCAAGGTTTTCAACAAATTTGTGGAACTATAGGAGACCCATCACCATAAGCAAAAAAGACCAACAATTACTACAACATTCTCTGTGAAGGTTCTATCCAGGTCATGGTATATCCAGTAGTAGTCAATCACATTCAAATGGACTTGTTTTGTAATTCTGATGATATTTTGAAGCTTTTCCAAGCCACTTCCGTTCCAATGAGTGTCAGGAAATACACCAGCGTAGAGATGTTAAAATGGCATTATATGTAGAGGACTCATGTAGTGCTAGCCCCTGTAGGAGCCGCTGATTAGGATGGGTCCTCTGTTTTTTGCCCTAACCTTTTCCAAAAACTTCAGCCCCTACAACACACCAGGTTGAGTGTACAAACATACAATATCACAGGAAATCACTGTAGGTAATACTTAGTACCTAGTAGTAGAACGATATCAAAGAAAACAGAAACCAAACCAGGTAGTAAAGGCAAACTTAAAGAGTTTTTTTTTTCACTTTGGTCAGTGAAAGACCAAGAAAATAAAAAAACCCTGCAGCAGCCCCAGCTGTTGGTGATGACATTAGGGAGTTTATTTTTAAAAATAGGCTGTATTTTAAATATAATTCCTTAATAGCACACTTGTGCTGTGTGGGCAGCCATTTTAGGTAAGGGCAGGTGAAGCCAGTGGCTGTTTCTTCCGGGATATGCATAACATATGTTCTGATCACACAGTGATAGAAGTAGCAATTTTCTATGCTGCGATTGAACTGACCTGACTTTTGGAGCTCTGTCATGCAGGCACAATGTGCTTGTCCCCGGCCGGTGCACTCCCCGCTGTCCCCCCCCCCCAGCGATGAGTCTTGCCCTCGCACTGTTAATGTTGGGTGATTGGAAGATCATTCCTCTGCCCTCTCAAGAAGTGCACACACCTCTATGCCCTCCTCTGCCCTACTTCGCCTTCTCATAGACTGAGCTATAATCTCTGGACAAGCCTCTCTGCCCTCCTCCCCCGCCGGGTAATCTACTGAGTGCTCTCCCAGAGCGCATTTATGGTGGTGATGCTAGTCCTAGGACGACTGGGCATGCACTGTCCAAAAGAAAATGAGAATGGTAGCGGAGGCGGCAAGGGAACAAAAGGAGGCTTGCAGAAAAATAATTAGGGAGGGAGGTCCTTTGAGATGTTCTTCTGCTGGCTATTGTTGGGGCCCTTTAAGAGCATTGGGGAACTTAACGACAGTCCCAGCTAACCCGCATGCAGTATAGGCACAGTATAGTTTTGGCACAGGTGCAAGGTAGATGTAGTTCAGTAAAGGTTCGGTATAATGTGGTATAAGGTTGGTTTAGGTGCAGTCTACATTTGGAATAATTGCAGTATAGACTGCAACATGGGTGTGGTATGGATTAGGTACACTTGTTGTCCTGCTCTGTTTGGCGCAGCATCAGCAATTGGCAAATAGCCCTCTGATCAGTCCCTGAGATGCTGCGGAAGGGGGAGGGGCTTGGTCCCTCTCCCCGCTTCCAATGATCAGAGGTGAGAAGCACTCTAGTCTCCGTGCAGCAGCGGTGCAGGTGCTGTGACTCCAAGTCTTAGATATTCACTGGTATGGTCTCCAGCAAATGTCCAGAGACAGAGGTGTAATGTGTATAAAGCGTCCTGCATTTACTACTAGATATCTCAGTTTTCCATCCCTACTAATGGCCTTGCTATAGGTGTAGTCCATTTACGTACCTCATGAGTCCTGGTTGAAAAACTCCCAGAGATTGCATCTCCATATCTGCCTTGTTGTTTGGGTGTTGCCAAGACATGTTCCAGCTGTTACTGTTCATATCCACTATCACAGGAGTGAACTCTCAAACGCTAAGCTCAATGCTATTGCAATGCTATTGCACCAGGGAAGAGAAAGCGCATGTGAGGGAATTTGAATCAGATATGGTGGATGTGAACATTAACAGCTTCAAGCATCTTAGCAAAGTCCTAGCAACAAAGCAGAACAGGATGATGCAATTTCTGGGAGTTTTTCAGTCAGGTTTCAGGAGGTATGTAAATGGCCCACACCTATAGCAAGGGCATTATTCAACTTTTATCTATGCTGCACAATTTGCTTTAAACTATAGGTGTTTCTTACCTGCGTAGTCTTTAAGACAGGAGCATTAGGAGGACTCTGCTTGTGAGAGCTTCCAATCTAAAATGTAGGGTGAATTGATACAAAATGTAAAAACTGTATGAGAGCAAAGTACAGTGTGGTGTGGCAGGCAGTGTACACACAAAGTCCAAGTCAGGCAATAGAGATATAGTGTAGAAAGTTTCAGCACAATTTATTCAAAACTGGCGGGTAGGCACACCCGTACGGAGCCATTTATGAACTGTGACAGCAGTCTGAAGTCTTGAAGATGCTGACAGTGTCTGCAATGAGTAGCATAATTCAACCCGGCTTGGCGACACCCAAAGGGGAGGCTTCCTGATGCAAGGTAGATGTAGCCCCTGCACTGTCCCTACTCCTCAGGAACCCTTACCTACCTCCTGTCCCCACCAGTCATGAAACCTGTCCCTACTCTAACCACTCACATAAAGCACGCCAAACCCGGAAGCCAGAGTCTAAATTAGATTCTGCCTGACCCAAGATGGCAGCTGGAGTCACATGGGGTGCCAGTGTCCAATCAGACAGCTGTCTCCCTGCCACTGCAGGAAACCAAGTTCCTCCCAACTTCCTTCCTCTTCTGCATTGCCGATTTAGTCAAGCGCCACCTGCAGTGGGGAGTACAGACTGCACCTGCCTGTATATTGATGAATTGATGTAGAAAGTAAAAGTTGTTTTCAGGGGTCATTTAAAGGTCACAGAGTAGGAGATGGAGGGGCATATTGGGGTAGAGAGTTCCCAAGGATGGAAGAAATCCTGGGTATTAATATGAGTGGAGGTGACAAGGGACCTAGACAGCAGGAGGTCTTGGGAGGAACAAAGAGGTCAGTTTGGGTGATATTTTGAGACAAAGTTGGTGATGAAGCTTGGGACATTGTTTCTTTCTAATTAATTAACCACTTAAGGACCGGAAGGATTTCCAGCTTTAGGACCGGAGCCCTTTTTGCGATTCGGCACTGCGTCGCTTTAACTGACAATTGCGCGGTCATGCGATGTTGTACCCAAACGAAATTTGTGTCCTTTTTTTCCCACAAATAGAGCTTTCTTTTGGTGGTATTTGATCCCCTCTGCGTCATTTCTGATCGCCGCTATAAACAAAAGAAGAGCGACAATTTTGCAAAAAAACCCAAATTTCTTACTTTTTGCTAAAATACAAATCCAAAAAAAAAATATAAAAAAACATTTTTTTTCACCGTTTTTGGCCGATTTATATTCTTCCTCATATTTGCGATAAAAAAAATCGCAATCGGCGTTTATTGATTGGTTTGCGCAAAAGTGGTCGCGTTTACGGATGATGAGAATTCATTTTTGGGGTTTTTTTTATTTTTTTTATTTTTTACTATTAATGGCGGTGATCTGCGATTTTTAGCGGTACTGCGATATTTCAGCGGACATGTCGGACCATTTTGACACTTTTTTGGGACCATTGGCATTTATACAGCGATCAGTGCTATAAAAATGCACTGATCACTGTGTAAATGCCATTGGCAGTGAAGGGGTTAACCTACAGGGGGCGCTCTAAGGGTTAAGTATGTTCCCTGGGCGTGTTCTAACTGTGGGGGGACTGCCCTAACAGGGGAAGGGAAGTGGTCACAGCCTTCATGTACAGGAAGGCTGTGATCACAGCCCTTCCCCCTCACACAGAGCGGAGGTCCGTGTGTACATACACGGACCTCCGCTCCTTCGCTCTGGGGGGGCCATCGCGGGTAGCCGGCGGCAATCGAAGCCGCCGCACCCGCTCCCTGGCCCTCCCCGAACACAGTGAGCGCGCGGGCGCACCTCCGGCGGCGCGCGCGCGCTCACTAGGCTCGATCACGCTGCCGCCGTCATATGACGGCGATCCGCGTTACAGAGCCACTTTGCCGCCGTCAATTGCCGATTGACGGTCGGCAAGTGGTTAAAGAATAATTACAGGCAAGGGTATTTTATACATAGTTACATTGGTCCACCTTGGACTAACGTATCTATGTATATACCTGACCTGGCCAATGCCCTTCGAAGCTGGAAATCACTGAGGATGACACCGCTTTTTCAGTGATTTCCACTAGTTTAGGGGTCCTGCGCCGAGTGGCTGCACTTCTGTTACTGAACGGTCCATCAGCACAGGTGCCATTTGGAGAATGCTTTGCATTTTCTGAATGTATTCAAAACGTTCTCTGATTGGGGGTGAGGTGGAGGTGAAGGGCGGTGACATCACAAGTCATCGGCAAGATATAGTATATACTGTACATAGTTACATTGGTCCAAGCTGCAATTATTCTTTAACTTATAAACCCACAACAGAAAAATCTGTCTGTATATGCAGCATAGCATGCTTGTTATACTCACTGCGGAACTTAAGGGGTTAACCCTCTGCATTGTGTAAAAAGGCTCTTTGATCCTGTATGGACAGATCCTCCCCCTCCTGCAGGGTCTCTCATGGCAAGGCCAGATAATACACAGTCAGAGTAGTAAGACTGCACATGCTCAGTTTGGTCTCTATTGCTGGACATTTCCTTGTTCTCAGAGCTAGCCAGGTCACGTGATATTGACATCACACATGTGGGCGTGTATACAGATTTTAAATCACAGCCCAGTCCCTCCCTCCTCCTCCATGCCCAGTAACTAAAAAAGAACATAGTGGGTGAGATGTTGATGGATGATCCGCCTCCCATAACCGCATGAGAACACAGGCTATAATGGAAATCTCCTCCTACCTGAACACTCAACACTCAGGCAGACCCTGCAGTTTATCACATGCCCGTGGTATACAGATCAGCCAAAAAGGTATATAGTGGCAATATTCTAATGTAAAAAGATTTATAAGTTGTGGGCACAGTGGGGGAAGGATGGGGGGGAGATGAACTATTTTCTTACTACTGGGTTTAGTAACACTTTACTGCATTTTTACCATCTTCATCTTACAACTTTGTCGCATTGCTTGCAAAAGCAGCCTTGTGTGGCTGGTATAACACGTGTAGCTCTCAGTACCATTGAATGCAGCTTTTAGCCCAGTTTTGGCCTGGTATCAGTGTGAACATTATACACTTCTGAAAGCATGGAGCAAAACCGGGGTCGCCTAATTTTTATGCAGCATAGATCATCAAAAAGGTGATAAGTACAAAGAGTTTAACTGATGGTCCAACTGTTCCTGGGTCTTTGAGGTCAAGGTTGCCGCTACATTACTCCTTCTGTTCTTCATATACAAACTGAGCATTGTATGCTCTAAGTGAATAGGAAATATTTCTGTTCCTTTCTCTTCACATCCCAGTTGAGTTCTATTTTGTTTCTTGCTGCTTGATATGTTTGATCATGTTTTTATTGTAGGTTAAATAAAAATAATGGCACAAAGATACACGTCCATCCTTTTCATTTTTATATCACTTTAATCCAGGGATCCTAATTTGAAAATAATGATGGCGGTGCGGTGGTGTGCAAAAAAAAAAAGAACCAATATCCTTAAAGTGAATGTAAATTCCAAAAATAAACTTCTCCTATTCACTCCCTTTTAGTTCGTTTTTCCCCCCTTTATTATCAATATTTATTTTTGCTATGTTGGTCTGTTAAGTATACTATTGAAAGTGTTTTGTTATATCTGTTCAATAAATGCAGTAATATCTGGTGATCCTGCCAGAAAACTAGCACACTTTGCGAGTTCATGTGAAGTCTGCTTTTGCTGTTCTGAAATCTCAAACACTGTTGTCAGTTCTGCCCAGTTTGCCTCTGAACTACAGAACATCTCCCCCTATGTTATGGAAAGGAGGGGAGGGAGATACACTGTAATCCAAATCAGAAGTAGGCAGACTGGGATGGCAGAGATGCTCCTCCATACATATAGTACAGTAGATGAGTGTTGTCACCCTGGGAGAGGAAGTATGTGACTGGCATCATCACCAGTTGAAAATAAACAGAGGAAAAGCTGAAGAAAACAAATGTAGCCACCAGTTTAAAGGACTAGTAGGCTGCAATATGTTACATATGTGTTCTTGGGTTTAGATAAACCTTAAAGTGGTTGTAAACCCTCACACATACCAAGCGAAGCGACTGGCCTCAGATGATACACAGAGATGAAACAAATCCTCCTGCATAAGTTTTACTTGTTTATCTGCAGTCTTCTCTTCCCTACATCCCTTCAAAAGCACAGATCGGGTTAAAAATGTTTCTTCCTCTATCAGGAGCACAGAGGAGGTGGCAGAGAGGCTGTAGTTATAGTGAGTAAGAGCTGTTTGGAGGAAACGGACATATCCCCTTCACACAGCAGAAGAACTGTATTCTGAATATCCATTCTGAGCTCACCCCCCCCCCCCCCCCCAACACAAATGTATCTCCTGTGTCAGGAAAACGTCTCAGAAGTGACACATGCTGATAACAGAGGAAGGAAGCACCAGAGAGAAACGACACTTAGAGCTTTGGAGAGAGATAAGTAAACACTACAGATATACTGTATGTGCTTTGCTCAGATTTCATGGCTGAGATTTACAACCATAAAATATTGGTTTATCCCCCAAAGTGGTTATCTGCCTTGTTATAAGGGTTATATTACTCAAAACGGCCCTTGGGCAGAGTCCACGACAGCTGGGTTAGAGGGAGCAGCACAAACACTGAGCATATAGTGATAACTTTTTCCTTATTTTGGTCCCCTTTCTTTTCATTCACCTCTGTACAGTTGTGGCTAAATTCAGCAATGAAGTGACGGAGGAAGTGTGTGCTGGGGATGTTGGGAGGAACCAGTAGACTCTTTACAGTTCAAGAAACATGGAAACTGCTCTCCTTTCTCTTGTTTGGTGCTCTGTACGGTTTTAAAGTAGTCATGCTTGCAAATCAAACATGGCCACATTCTAGACTTCAACAAATATTCAGATTACACAAGGGATGGATCAGGTGTGCCTAGGGCAGCTTTATATTTAAATACAGCTAGCTCATAATTGGCGTAATTATATACAGTATTGTTACAAGAATTCTTCAATGGTTCCATAAACTATAGGAGAGGAAAGGAAAAAAGCACATGTTAACCACTTAAGGACCGGAAGGATTTCCCATGTTAGGACCAGAGCACTTTTTACGATTCGGCACTGCGTCGCTTTAACTGGCAATTGCGCGGTCGTGCGACGTTGTACCCAAACTAAATTTGCGTCCTTTTTTCCCCACAAATAGAGTTTTTTTTGGTGGTATTTGATCACCTCTGCGTCATTTCTGATCACCACTATAAATAAAAAAAGAGTGACAATTTTGCAAAAAAACAATATTTCTTACTTTTTGCTATAATACAAATCCGAAAAAAATATATATAAAAAAACCAAATTTATTCATATTGGTTTTGGCCAATTTATATTCTTCCTCATATTTGCGGTAAAAAAAAAATTGCAATCGCCATGTATTGATTGGTTTGCGCAAAAGTTGCCGCGTTTACAAACCATGAGAATTAATTTCTGGCGTTTTTACAAATTTTTTATTTTTTACTAGTAATGGCGGTGACCTTACGATTTTTATTGGGACTGTGATATTGCGGCGGACATGTCGGACATTTTTGACACTTTTTTGGGACCAATGACATCTATACAGCGATCAGAAATGTAAATATTCACTGATTACTGCATAAATGTCATTGGCAGTGAAGGCGTTAACCTGCAGGAGGCAGTGAAGGGGTTAAATGTGTTCCCTAGGCGTGTTCTAACTGCGAGGGGGCTGAGCTGGCAGGGGCACCTGAGATCTAACTGATTCCAGTGACAGGGATCAGTAGATCCCTTGCATGCCTCCTGTCAGAACGGGGAACCGCCATGTTTACATCGATGGTTCCCCGTTCTGGCTTTGTAACAGAGACATCAGGCCCCCTAGTCGCCGTGCACTAAAGTGTCGACTATAAGCGGCGATTCGCGGGACAGAGCCACGCTGTCGCTGCTTATAGTCGTACGGCGGTAGGTAACTGGTTAAAGGAAAAGAAAGAAGTAATAGATTTCATAGACAGTGGTATATTGGCTGTTGCCCATGTATACAGTAGAAAAACCTGACCCAATTTAAAAAAAGGAATCAGACCTGAATAAACTTAATTTAACAGCTGCAAGTATGTGTATGATATATGCAAATGTTAGTGCGTCTTCTTAGAAGCTATGTACATTTTGCACAAATTTTTATAAAGTAGAACTAAAGTAATAAAAAGTTTTTTTTTTTTTTTTTAGTTTTGTATCGAGTGGAGAGGGATTCAAATACCTGCCAGATTTTATTGATGTCTATGTTGTCCCCAGAAAAGTAATAAAGGGGAATTTTTTACAATGGGGGCACTAGTTCTGATGGCCCTGGTTTCCCCAAGGGATTCCTTTAATTTGCAGGGATTCCCTCCCACTTCCTATTTTAGCTATAAAACAGTAAAAGGAAATCTCCCCAACGGAGCTTAGATGACAAAATAAACCGACAGGGGTGATAACCCTCCCTTATACCCATTCTGATGCATGCGAGCATCCCCATGCACAAAGTCCTATTCACTTGTTAGGATGCAGCAGTTGCATGGACACAGCCACTGCTCCCAATTTTAGGTCCGTGTGGGTGCAGAGCCCAGAAACAGACAGTGTGCATTCAGGGCCATGCACCTACACGGATCTCAAATTGGGAGCATCAGCTGTGTCCATGCAACTGCTGCATCCCAATTGAAATGAATGGGACTGCATGCATCAGAATGCACGCAACATCTGTGCATCCCCATGTGGGTAAACACAGCCCTTGCATGGGTGTACACTGTAGTACGTCTCTGTGAATATCCTGCTCTTGCGGTTGAAAATGAACATCGGTTTGACTCCACAAATGATTAGAAATTCGCATGAACAGCCTCAAAATGAGAGATTTCAAACAAAATCCTAATAGTGTATGGCCAACTTTATTCTAAGAAGGTGGACAGAGGCAAGCAGCTAATTCCATTTTGCCTCCCTTTATAACCAGGACCACGGGGTTATAGGACAGATGCAGCTTCATTTTACAAAGCCATTTTCATAGAGCTGTTTCTCGCTTACTGATCCTCATTAGAGGACCTACAGAGTACTAGATATGTCCAAAATACTTCCGTGAACTATCCATTGATTCTGCCCCTACCTAAGCCAATGTGTGTGGGGCCTACTTCACCATGTACTCAGGGGTACTTTTTGTGCGGAGCACAATGATCATTGCGGCATGTGAAAAATGTAACATTAAGGCATTCCCCTGACTTGGAGATGAGCCTTCACTGCATGCAGTAATAAAGTGCAGCGTTCCTTTGAAAGAGCTGTCCCGTGTCACTACACACTGTAAGTTAGATCTTGCATTAGGAGGGGCGTGCTGACCCTGCGCCCACTCCACCAGTCCAGCATACCTCTGTTACCTCACTCCCAGTAACAGAATGGGGTCCGCCAAGCACATAGCGTGGACCTTATGTGTGCACTTGTTACCGCTTGTACCTTGTGACCAGGTCATGGATCTCCGTAATGTAAGGTGACCAGATTTTTAAAATGAAATCTGGCGACATATTTTATTTTTATTAGTAATGGCGGCAATCAGCAACTATTGCGGTGGACACTAAGTGACACTTTGTGAGAACCAGTGACACTAATAAAGTTATCAGTGCTAGAAATATACACTGTCACTGTACTAATGACACTGGCTGGGAAGGGGCTAACATCTAGGGCAATCAAAGGGTTAAATGTGTGCCTAACCAGTGTTTTCTCACTGTGGGGGAGGTTGCTTTTACTAAGGGAAGGCACAGATCCCTGTCCCAGCTGCCATGTTATGTGATGTGGCAGTAGGGTTGCCACATCATCCCTTTAATCCAGGACACATGAATTACACAGGTTCTGTGGCTGATTAAGGTGGTAATTAAACTCACTTGGTGCCTTATCTGCATTAAATTAGCCCCAAAACCTGTGTAATTCATATGTGGCAACCCTATGTGGCAGTGCAATGCCAGCCAAAGCCATGATAGAATGCCTGCCTCCTGTGAGTTATGATGCCATCCATTATGCCAGTGAGACAGACACAGTACAATGTGGTCTATTCACAGACACCCCCAAAGTACACCTTGTGTGTTGAAAGCATGGGCAGCCCCACGATCAGATCCACTTCCCCTCTGTGCCTGCTGCTGGACACTGTCAGTTGAGCTCAGCTGCCTTTCTCTGCCTGTCACCACCACTGCCCGCTTCACAGCCTCTCAAGTCACACTCTCCGGGCCCTGGCTACTACTGGGTGGGGAGCGGAACTGAGCAGAGGAAGATTACTCCGCTGGGGAAGGCAAGGAGACAGGCTGGCAGGCAGCTGGCCGGGACTTGAGCCAAGGCAGAAGAACATGCGAGCGGGAATTACACCACCCCCCCCCAAGCTAGTATGAGCAGCAGAGTGGGGGGGGGGTGTAATTCAGATTTTTTTTTTTTAATTCTGCACTGATTGTCTTTGAAATGGCTTGGGCCCCTGTTCAAATCCAACCAGGGGATGAAACTGGGGACACATTTGGTCCGGGGACAGTGTCCTCAATCCGGGGACTGTCCCCTGAAACCGGGGACGTCTGGTCACCCTACCATAATGTGGGTTTGGTTCCAGTTGCTACTGGAAACTGACCACTAGGAAGAGAGCAAGACATCGACCCCCTTGCTGCTGGAGGAGACCTGTCCTCTTCACCAGGTACCACGCCTAACGACTGGTTGCTTGTGTTAATACTTGGTTACTTACTACGTTCCTCTTCCTTGTCTTGCCAAGTTAACCCATTTATAGTAGCTGAGCTTCATAAACCTTTGCACTTTACAGACCTAGGTTCTTTTGATACTCCTGAACCAACATGCAACCCTTTGAATAACTTCAGACCAGGCTCATGACCACGGTAGTTCAGATCCTATCTAGATACTAATGCCTCATAAACCTCCCCCCATCTCCATCCCCTTACTAAAATAACAACATCACTCCTGAGCGGAATGAAAATGGCAGATTTGGCATTTTATTAAAAAATAATATAATTTATAAAGAACAGATAACATAATACAGACAAAACAATCCAGGTCAAAATGGTTTCAGGTCCTTGACGCCACCATCTACCAAAAACGTTGGTGTCTGTGGCATCATTTTCCTAAGTTCTGTCCCCAGCTGCCAAACACAGCCTTGGGAATTATTGTAGCCGACCTCCAAACCTCACCACTCATTCTAAACTGAACCAGACCAACCAGAGGACTCCACACCTAAGACGTGTCCCACCTTCTTACCAGTAAACATCATATTTAGACCCCCCACACAGACAATAATTTTGAATTGCACCCCTACGCATCTCCGCCCACAGTGCGTCTACGGGTGTGGGAACCACAGGGGAATCATATGGTTAAAAAGACCATGTGATTTCCCTGTGGCCACATTTTTGAAAAGGTGCATGCACTTTTTTTTTTGCGGGAATGGCAGCCCATTCATTCAAACCGCTAAAATACCAAGGTGTGAACTTAGTGTAAAGGGACCCTTCCCCTAAGCTGGAATGTCCATAGTCCAACTTGTACCCTGGCAGAGTGTACTTATTTTTGTCTTGGAAATGTTGGAAGGTATGGTATATATTTAAAGGGTAACTTGTATCTTTGGGCTAACATGTTTATTACTTAAAGTGGTATTAAACCTAAAAACAAAAATGTATATATTACAATGTAACCAATTCTTAAAGTTGGTGGCTGCATTCGTATTCTTTTTATAGGTCTTTTTCCTTTATTTCCACCTGGTGATCCTGCCAGTAACACACTCATGAACACTTGAGCTAAAAAACACTGCTTTTACAGGCATTTGAGCTTTTTTTTTTTTTTCTCTGCCTCTAAACACCCCTCCATGTTAGCCTATGTGTCCATGCACACTATAATTGTTTAGAGGCTTTAGGGTGTCTCCACAGACTTGACCAACAAATTAAAGCCGAACTCCAGCTAACACTTTTCAAGCAGTTATTTTCATCATTTGCGATAAAGGTTTTACAGAAGGGAATAAAAGCTGATCATTGTAAGCACCCCTGTCAGTGGTAAATGGGTTGTCTCAACCCTCTGGCTCCATTTACACGGGAGGCTATGTTATCCTCCCCTGAATGATTTATTTTGACAGCTAGAAGCCGATGTCTAAAACGGCCATTTTGACACGTGTTGCATGCAGCATTTAGCAGCGTTTAGCGGCGTTTGCATCTAGGAGCGTTTTTAAAGAAAATTTTTAATTTTTTTAAAAAATGGAAATGCCTATAAATGAAATGGTCCTAGACGCGAGTTACCGCGTTTAGGCGCGTTTAGCTGTGTTTACAAGCTGTTTGGCGTTTCAAATGCCTCTGAACTGGCGTCTGAACCCTTTTTTTTTTGCATTCCAAAAAAGCCTTTAAACTCAACTGCCTGGAAACGACCTTAAACGACCCTGTGTAAATGTACTGATAAGATAACATAAAGGAAAGTTCAGGGGCAGCTGAAAAAAACGCCCAAATGCCTCAAAACGTCAGTTTACCAGCAGCAGTGTAAAAGTGGCCTAACTGATACTTTTGATAGACAGCTTGGTCTGTTAAAGAATAAAAGACTGGCCAGATCAACAGGATCAAATAAAAAATGCATGTAGCCACCAAATCTGAGAGTTGGTAAGCTGCATTATAATACATTTTTGATTTTTGGCTTAATACTTCGTTTAATACTACTTTTCTAAATCAAGGTCCAAACTTGCTCATCCATGTCTTTATGGACCTTGCTTTGTGCACTGGTCCAAATCATTTGGTGAAGGGGGTATAATGGTGTGGGGTTGTTATTCAGGGGTTGGGCTTGGCCCCTTAGTTCCAGTGAAGGGAACTCTTATGGCGTCAGCAGACCAAGACATTTTGGACAATTTCATGCTCCCAACTTTGTGGAAAAAGTTTGGGGATGGCCCCTTCCTGTTCCCACATGACTGCACACCAGTGCACAAAGCAAGGTCCATAAAGACATGGATGAGCGAGTTTGGGGTGGAGGAACTTGACTGGCCTGCACAGAGTCCTGACCTCAACCTGATAGAGCCTTTAGGATGAATTAGAGCGGAGGCTGTGAGCCAGGCCTTTTTGTCCACATCACACAAATGGGAGAATGGTCAAACATTCCCATAGACACACTCCTAAACCTTGTGGACAACCTTCCCAGAAGAGTTGAAGCTGTTATAGCTGCAAAGGGTGGGCCAACTCAATATTGAACCCAACGGACTAAGACTGGGATGTCATTAGAGTTCATGTGAGTGTAAAGGCAGACGTCTCAATACTTTTGGTATTATAGTGTGTGTGTGTGTGTGCATGTGTGTGTTTTCATATCACCATCAACACACGTTATTACCCAACAGTCTGTCTATTGTTGTCTTATCAAATTTTCTGTGTGTAATTCAGATGTCATGTTCTAAACATCAAGAGATATTCAAACGCCATTTTAACAACTTATATAAATTAGAAATTATAATTATATAAGCCTTGTATCTCATTCATATATGCATGTAATGTATATATTAATTGTTCCTACTAATGCACTAGCTTCTTAATCTTAAAACACTCTGAGAGCCGGTTCAGACTACAGCGACTTAGAAGGTGACTTGTGTTGCTCCAAGTCGCTTGACAGAAGAAATCCCATTGAAATGAATGGAAGCGGTCTTAATGCACACTACTGATGTCGCTCCGACTTCAGAAAAGGTTCCTGTACTACTTCAAGGCGACTTCTATCCGACTTGTGCCCATAGAATTCAATGGAAGTCGCCTCCAAAGTCGGATCCTCACCTATATTGAAGGGAAAAAGAAGAGTTTACTCAGTGAAAAACCCAGGTAACCCCCTCCCTCCCTTCTCTGATTGGCTCAGGCAAAGTCGCCTGGCATGGAGGTCGCGTTGTAAGTCACCCAAAGTCGCTTAAATCGTCTATGCAGTCGCCTATGGAGTCGTGCCTGAAGTCGGATCGCTGTAGTGTGAACCGGCTCTTATATATTATCTAATGATAATTGTTACTATAAGGCCTCATACACACGGACGTTTTTTGACGCCAACGTTTTCTGGCGTTTTTTGCAGCTCTCCATGTTATTCAATGGCCCCATAAAAACGCCAACGTTTTTGAGCTGTAGATGGCGTCGGCGTTAGTGAGCTGAAACTAGAACCCACGGCCAGCACGTTCTGAGGCTGTAACATTTTGGCATTTTTTGACGCCGACGCCACAAAACGCCAACAAAACGGCAACAAACGCCAACTAATATTGTACCGGTGTTAACCGGCGTTTTTTGACGCAAACGTTTTTAGGTTGAAAAATAGCAGAGGGATAATTTTTTTAAAAAAAACGCCTATTGACACCGACGCTCACTAACGCCGATGCATAACGCTGAAAAACGCCGATTTTTTTCCTTGACGTCGGGCCCGAAGTTTTGTTTATTTTTTAAGAAACGTCCGTGTGTATGAGGCCTAAAAGTGTGGATGAGTTAGCAGTGATCACTTTTATCCCTATACATTATTTATATATATATATATATATATATATATCATTTTTTGGGGGTTTATCCTTTATCTAAACCTCTGTGTCAGTACTTCTTGGACTTATTTCATCCTAAAAATGTGTCCTTAAGAACTGTTAGTATGAATAAAGAAAGTATCATGGACAGTAGTGAATTGCATATTCTTTACTGAGATACGATTGCTCCCAATGGTAATCTGACATCAGATAGCATCTCACTTCCCCTTCCTGTGATATATTTATACCTCAGGTTTATGCAAAAAAAAGAAAATCATTTTGACCAAAGGTCAGCGTGTTAGATTAGATAAACTCTTTATTTGCAGAGGTGACAACACAGAAGTCTACTCTGGTTTCAGCGGGAGATAATGGGCCTTGCCCACGCCGGCGCTGGCTTACAGGAATCCATGACTCTGTTCTAGCTCATTAGTTATGCTCTTACCAATAGGGAGCTGTTAATCAGGTTCATGTAAGTTATACTGTAACTGAACCCCAGTGGTGAAATGCATACTGACAGCTGGCATGGATCAGCATTCATCTATACTCTAACCAGAGGAGGGGCTGTATGTTCTCCCTGAAAGAAAACAGTTCATCTGAAAACAGTCACCCTCGTCTCCGGTGACAAAATGTACCCACCGTGTTCTCTGTAACCACCCCGCAAAGAAACACCATCCTCACAACAGAGCCCCCCAATATTCTATTGTATGCAGAACCAATTGGGGGAGCAATAACTGCAGTAGCTTGGCACCCCCATGAATTCTGATGGGGAGATTGTGTCTGTGGAAGAGATATAACAAACTACCGGGTGGGCCATTTATATGGATACACCTTAATAAAATGGGAATGGTTGGTGATATTAACTTCCTGTTTGTGGCACATTAGTATATGTGAGAGGGGGAAACTTTTCAAGATGGCCATCAAACAATATAGAGAAGGTGTCTGTGTTAGAGGGGTAGTCTTAAGTACCCCCACGGTTCGATGACGTCAATAACGAGGGGGTTAACCAAGACGTATGTTATCTTATAACCCCCCGAGACAACACTCCTACCACAAAGAAACGCCCCACCAATGTCTCTTGTGCCACCCATGTAAAACAGTGGCCTCTGCTCCCACTGACAAAAGTCTACTTGACAAAAGAAAGTCCCTCTTGTATGTCGGGGAGGAGACCAATCTCATATCTACTTACGACTAGGTACGGTCGACAGTCATACGTAAAGTGGTGACCCCAAGTCAATG
>BLSH010346489.1:1485056-1496212 GCA_018402905.1 Glandirana rugosa | reverse complement strand
AGTTCACGGGCAGTTATTTTGCGCCTTGGTTTTTCCACACGCTTCTTGCGACCCTGTTGGCTATTTTGAATGAAACGCTTGATTGTTCGATGATCACGCTTCAGAAGCTTGGCAATTTTAAGAGTGCTGCATCCCTCTGCAAGATATCTCACTATTTTTGACTTTTCGGAGCCTGTCAAGTCCTTCTTTTGACCCATTTTGCCAAAGGAAAGGAAGTTGCCTAATAATTATGCACACCTGATATAGGGTGTTGATGTCATTAAACCACACCCCTTCTCATTACTGAGATGCACATCACCTAATATGCTTAATTGGTAGTAGGCTTTCGAGCCTATACAGCTTGGAGTAAGACAACATGCATAAAGAGGATGATGTGGTCAAAATACTCATTTGCCTAATAATTCTGCACACAGTGTATAGGGGAACAAAATCTGCTATAGGGGCTGCGCTCGAGCTACTTGTGAACATATATAGCAGCAATCTGGTGAGATAGGGAAGGGCTAATTTCCACAAGATGACTCCAGATTACTGATGTTGAACACCAAGAATAATGACACTCTCCTATTTTGGTAGAAGTTTCTATAAGATTTTCATCACCTTGAGCTATCTTTGAACCAGCTATCTATATTTTTGGATCTATTGACCTCGGTGTTATATATTTTCTATAATTTAATGAGTTTTATGGAGTCATCTAGCCAGCTCTCTCATACCTATTTGACTGCAAGAGCGCAGCCCCTATAGTGGATTTTGTTCCACTATATATTGTATATATGGTCGGGGCACCTCTTTTCGATGTTGAAACCTGTACCACCCACCTCCCTTGCATAACCTCTACTGACCGGAAGAAGGTTTCAGGTAGCCTGCATTGATCTTTGTGGATACTTCATGCTCTGTTAACCAGTGCCTCAGACTAATGAGGACATTTTAATACCATAACTACTTACCCCTGATCTGCAATTAATTCAAAACGCATTGGGTATCCTCTGCTGGCTCTAGGCAGAGTTCAGTGGTTATTTTCTTGTTCATATGTACCTGTCTGTTTTTTATGAACTATTTTTCAGGTGTCTGTAACTACCTGTTTATGAATATTCATTGTCCTTCCCCTCCCAAACCTATGTCTGTGCTTATTTTTTTAAATGAATTAATAAAAATGTACAATTTTGTTAGACATTTGTACAAATTCTTATTGAGTTGGTTTTCTGTTTAAAGTCCCAGTTGGGGTTCTTTCTTGTAAGCATGTAGTATCAGGGATGTGGGTAAACCTCTCAACATTCTGGGGTCTCAAATGCAGCAAATTTGTAATTTCTTTTAATCAGAGTATAGCATCAAGTCAATTAAACTTCTGGGATATTGATCTGGTCAGTTAAGTAACAGAGGGGGTTGTTAATCAGTTTTAGCTGCTTTGGTGTTAGTGAAATTACCAACGGGTGCACTAAATGGGCAACATTAAGACGACCTCCAAAACAGGAATGGTTTTACAGGTGGAGGCCACTGATATTTTTTTCCCTACTCATCTTTTCTGACTTTTTTTCACTAGTTTTGCATTTGCCTAGTGCAGTGTCACTACTGGTAGCATGAGGCGATACCCAGACCCTCCAGGATGGAAAAGGTCTCTGGAGAAGCTGTGGAGAACATTATGCTGCCTATAACATCGTTCAGCATGACCAGTTTGGTGGTGGGTCAGTGATGGTCTGAGGAGGCATATCCATGGAGTGATGCACAGACCTCAACAGGCTAGACAATGGCGACCTTATTGCCATTAGGTATCGGGATGAAATCATTGGATCCATTGTCAGACCCTATGCTGATGCAGTGCATCCTGAGTTCCTCCTGGTGCACGACAATGCCCAGCCTCATGTGGTGAGAGTATGAAGCCATCCTGGAGGATGAAGGGATTGAGACCATTGAATGGCCCCCACGCTCGCCTGACCTAAATCCAATAGAACATCTCTGGGACATTATGTTTCAGTCCATCCGACGCCACCAGGTTGCACCTCAGTTTGACCAGGAGCTCAGTGATGTTCTGGTCCAGATCTGGGAGGAAATACCCCAGGACACCATCCGTCATCTCATTAGGAGCATGCCCTGACATTGTCACAAGCACGTGGGGGCCATACAAACTACTGAGTACCATTTTGTGTTGCTGCAATGAAATTTCAGCAAAATGGACTAGCCTGCTGCATCATTTTTTCACTTTGATTTTCGGGGTGTCTTTGAATTCAGCCCTCTGTAGGTTGATAATTTTCATTTCCATCAAACTATGTGGCATCCTTTCATTCCTAACACATTACCCAGTCCATATACATATAGATATCCAGCATGATATGTTTTCCATTGAGATCTGATGTGTTTTCAAAGTGTTCCTTTAATTTTTTTGAGCAGTGTATAAAGGAATATACAGTGAAGGAATTTCAATAGAAATTCAGATTTAGTTTTTCCTACCTGGTGATTATGATCACATGAGTGTTGTTTCTTAAAATACCATCAACTTCCTTTTGCTCACCATCACAATACTATTGTGTCAGTGTCAGACCGGACATGAAGGTTACACATTTGCAGTCAGAGTACCCTGGGATGTCTTGTTCTTTCTTTGTCTTGCAGAAAATAAAAGAGATTTTACGTGCAGCATTGTACTGATTTATTTATGAACTCTGGACATAAAAAAGGTCGGCACCATATGGATCCAAGAAAGTGCAAACTGCTGATCACTAAAACACAATTTTGATCCTTTTGGGAGATATGTTCGTACAGCTGACTTCCTGTACAGTAAACCCACTAAAAGACACCGTAGGCGGATTAGGTCAACTTCAATGTCAGCTGAATTAAGCTTTGTTTGTATACACACCAGAAAATTTCAGTATCTTGTATCTTTTTTTTTAAATAAAAGGTGACATATTCATAGAGAAGCTTGTTTGGTCATACTTCTCTTCTGGATCACAGAAGTGCACTTGCTTTTCAGAATCAGCTGATGTCATAGAGCTGCTCCAGTCCTGACAATAATATCTGGATCCATCTAGATGCCTGATCAGCAGCTGACTTAGTCAGGGGTAGAGCAGAGAGCGATGACTGACAGTTACCGCTCTCTGCTCCACAATGACTGAGGACTAAATAATCATCAGCCGGATGAGTATGTAGGTTTATTTTTCATGTTTTTCACACGTCTCTTTTTATGACAGCTGGTATAAAAATGATTTCTTACTGTGAAGCAAGGTTATGGTCTTACACGGCTAGAATATAATTAGAAAAGTACCTTTTTCAAAATGTTTGATTTTGTAATGGATAATGGGGGCAAATAAACAATTGTTTTCAACCATAGGGTTAGATAAAAATCAAAAGATGGAAATGTTTTCTTGTTTCTATTAATGCAGTTGGGAAAATGTGTTGGGAATTATTGTACTTATTGTAATGTGCATGTGCTAAGAATAGTTGAATCCATAAGCAGAACATCTGTGTTCACAAACATTCTTCTTTTAAACAATTATGTATGGTATAGGAATGTATGAAAAAACAATAAAAGCAAAGGTTTTCTATACAGTGAATGCAAAACTGGATTTTTCTGTTCCTAGTATCTACTGTGTATATACCTTGTATGTATTGTGTGTGTGTATATATATATATATATATATATATATATATATAAAAGAATATCTACCGCTAGGGCTGGCGGTTGAGCTGGGGACTTTATTGGACACTCTGAACACAGTGAGCAAGCTATTAAAGTAGTTTACAATGTATATTTATTGATTTAACAATTAGAATCCAGTGACCATTGACATTTGGAGCGATACATCGAGACTTTTTAACCAGGAGGGGGTAATACCGACGTTTTGCAGATTAGTGCTTCTTCACAGGTAACTCCTCATTTGTAAGTTCTAGTAAACAGACAAAATTTGTTGTTACAATCCAAAAATAGCAAAAAATTCAAAATTTTTAAATCTAATCATAACATTACTCACCCGTTTCACAATCTCACGTTCAAATTATGTCGCACTTCCCTCCCAGTAGAACTGCAGTGTCAGTCGAAGAAGAGAGGCAGCAGTGCCAGAACTGCCAACCAGGTCCGGTGGACACTGGACCAAAAAGTGAGCATGGGGGCAGATGTCAAAATATGTCTACCTACCTAGGGAGACATCCAGAGCACCCAGTTAGCAGCCCCCCCGACCGCACACATACGCACAGAGAAGACTGGCCAGTAATATCCTAAAAGGAAAAGAGAATGTATATTTAATCCCATATATCGTCATAATACCTTACAGCCCCAATGGGGCAAAACAGTGTCCAAAAGAATGAGGCAACAACCTCTCCATACATTCCGCATTAGTTGTTACCTAAATCTGCCTGTAAAGAGTCAACGTGTCAGGTGGAACGCCAAAGGGAGACTTCCACACCGGAAGCTCTGCTCCTCGTGCTCATATTACAGTCCCACCGGAAGTGACGGGGCCGGCGTAGCCCCCTGTCGTCACTTCCGGTGCGGACACCATCTTAAGGACTGGAGATGAGCAGTCCGCCCTCAAACCAAGGGCGGAACTAAGCTTCGCCTCCCGTCCCTCCCATCCAAAGGAATTGGAAGGGGAGCGGGGCCGGCCCGGAGAGGGCTGACTCTGCTAAAGCTGGGCACCCGAGTGGCCACCAACAGACCCATCTTCAACTTAGCACCACGCCTACATAGGTTAGCGGAGCGAGGCATATTGAACATTTAAAATACTGTCCTTAACAAAGTCACGCAGGCTGATACAATAACATGCAGGTTACATAGCATACATTAGTGTCACAAAACTCACTTTATTCTATATACCTATTTACATTCAAAAGCTACAAGGTCCACAGTGCACACCAACTGTAGCAGCCTGAAAAAAAAAAAAAAGGACAAAACACCTCAATAACAAAACAAACTAGAAAGCTAGAAAGTACAACAAAAAAGGCTTATATGATATAACGGTATTAAGTCCTGGAGGCTGTGTAGCCCTCTGAGTGAATATCCATCTTGCTTCTAGCCTAAGAATTTTCTGGTCAACGTCCACACCACGCAGGTTGGGGGGAACGTGGGCTAAAACAAAGAAGGAGATAACTTGCGGGTCATAGCTGTGATGTAAACCTACATGTTTGCAGATTGGCGTATACAGGAGACCTGCATCAATATAGTACAGTTGATCCTGTATACGCCGAGCTAGGGTTCTCTTGGTTTTGCCTATATAGAAGGCCCCACAGACACACGTAGCCATGTACACCACCCCTTCTGTAAGGCAGGTGGAGTAAATACGTGGTCTGTGAGTGCCTCCCCTAGGCAGAGGGTAATGCGAGCCCTCCCTGATTCAGGGACATAACTCACAACTACCACATTCATAGGTACCGACACCACCCACTGCACCCTCAAGTGGCTCAGCCACACTGTGGTGGCTGTGAACCAATCGATCCCTAAGGAATGTAGCCCTTCTGAACACCATCTCTGGGCAGCTGGAGACATATTATCCCACTGTGGAGTCCTCAGACAAAAAATGCCAATTCCAGGATAAAATTTCCCTAACTTGATCATGCTGATTGCTGAAGGACGTGATAAACTTAACCGTCCTAGACTTAGTAGGTCGGTGAGTGCTAAAAAACAGGTCACTTCTAGTTCGGGCATCCACTTTTTGGTATGCCCGTTTAAGAACCTTTCTACTATACCCACGAAGCCTACGACAGTCAAACAAGGCCCGTGCCTCCCGTTCGTAATCCTCGTCCCTTGCACAATTACGGCGTATCCTTAAGTATTGACTGTATGGGATACTCCAAAGCAAGGGACGAGGATGTGAACTGCTGAAATGTAAAATAGTATTACCCGCAGTCTCCTTTCTATGGAGAGTAGAATAGAGCAAGCCATCAGGATCCAGATTGAGTTTCAGATCAAGAAAATACATTTTAGAGGGACTGTGGGTCATAGTGAATCGGAGATTAAAGTCATTATGGGAGATAAAGGTAAAAAATTCCTCAAGTTCATTAATAGTACCAGTCCATACCATCAGAACAGAGCAACACAAGACGGGGGTACTGCGACGCAGCCTCATTGCCAAAAGGGGATCGTTCCCAACCCCCCAGGTACAGGTTGGCATAGGATGGGGCACATCGCAACCCCCTGCACCTGGAGGTAGGTAGATCCATTAAAAAGAAACACATTGGATGTCAAAATATGTTCAAGAAATTGTATTACAACTCACACTTGGGCCAGCTATCTTGATCTTGCTCCCTAAGAAACATGGACACTACTTCGATGCCCTTGTCATGCGGGATGCTCAAATAGAGAGGATTACGAATGGGAGGCACGGGCCTTGTTTGACTGTCTTAGGCTTTGTTAGTATTATTATTATTATAGTAGAAGGGTATAGTATAGTTAGTTAGTATACTACTTCTACTATAGTTAGTATAGTAGAAGGGTTCTTAAACGGGCATACCAAAAAGTGAATGCCCGAACTAGAAGTGACCTGATTTTTAGCACTCGCCGACCTACTAAGTCTGGGGCGGTTAAGTTTATCACGTCCTTCAGCAATCAGCATGATCAATTTAGGGAAATTTTATCCCGGAATTGGCATTTTTTGTCTAAGGACTCCACAGTGGGACAATATGTCTCTAGCCGCCCAGAGATGGTGTTCAGAAGCGCTACATTGCTTAGGGATCTATTGGTTCACAGCCACCACAGTCTGGCTGAGCCACTTGAGGGTGCAGTGGGTGGTGTTGGTACCTATGAATGTGGCAGTTGTGAGTTATATCCCTGGATCAGGGAGGGCTCGCATTACCCTCTGCCTAGGGGCGGCACTTACAGACCACGTACGTACTCCACCTGCCTTACAGAAGGGATGGTGTACATAGCTACATGTGTCTGTGGGGCCTTCTATATAGGCAAATTCTTAGGTTAGAAGCAAGATGCATATTCACTCAGAGGGCTACGCAGCCTCCAGGACTCAATACCGCTAGTTTGTATTGTTATTGGGGTGTTTTGTACTTTTTTTTTTTTCAGGCTACTACGGTTGGCGTGCACCGTGGACTTTGTAGCTTTTGAATGTAAATAGGTTTATAGAATAAAGTGAGTTTTGTGACACTAATTAATGTATGATACATAACCTGCATGTTATTGTATCAACCTGCATGACTTTGTTAAGGGCAATATTTTAAGTGTTCGATATGCCTCGTTTCCTTAACCTATGTAGGCATGGTGCTAAGTTGGGGATGGGTCTGTCGTTGGCCACTCAGACGCCCAGCTATAGTGGAGCCAGCCCTCTTCGGGCCGGCAATGCTCCCCTTCCAATTACTTTGGATGTGAGGGACGGTAGGCGAAGCTTAATTCCGCCCTTTGTGGGATTTGAGGGCGGACTGCTCGTCTCCAGTCCTTAAGATGGTGCCCGCACCAGAAGTGACGTCAGGGGGCTATGCCGGCCCCATCACTTCTGGTGGGACCGTAATATGAGCTCGGGGAGCCGAGCTTCCAGTGTGCCAGTCTCCCTTTGGAGTCCCACCTGACACGTTGACTCTTTACAGGCAGTTTTAGGTAACGACTAATGCTGAATGTACGAAGAGATTGTTAAAAAATATATATACACTTAACTGGATATTGGCGCTGCTTAAGCTACTCAATTATACTCAGAATCTATTCATTTAAAAGTGCCTGGCAATCATGTAAGGTGATATTGAATAATAATGTGCAAAAGTGCAATATATAAAATAAATTAATTGACAAAGTGCAATGTGTATGAATATTTAGAAACTAAAAACTAAAGTGGAAGATAACTAATAATAAAATGTATGTGCAAACACGTATTGACAGTGCTAGGCTTCTAGAGTATGCTAAGGTAAAGTGCAATGGCGGTCGGTTAATACTAATACAGCAATAGGGTAACCCACTATATATATGTAAACAACGATTGAATAAAAAATATATACAATCCTGAGGTAAAACCGTATTGGTTGTAGGAATACAACAAGAGACAGCGATCTCTCCAAGAACCACTGAAAAAACTTGCAGTATTGTCTAACCACCCCTAGGTGGCTAAAAGGTTGGTAAACAATTTTCTGGCAGCGAGTTCATAAGTATAACCATTGTTCATGTATCAGCAGTTTAAATATCATATCAATGGTAAAGTCCCCCAATGTGCACTGGGGCTGTAAGGTTTTATGATGATATATGGGATTAAATGTACATTCTCTTGTCCTGTATTTGGCTCCATCCATCTTCCCATCAATTTTAACCATCTTCCCTGTCCCTGCTGAAGAAAAGCCCAAACCATGATGCTGCCACCACCATGTTTGACAGTAGGGATGGTGTGTTCAGGGTGATGAGCTGTGTTGTTTTTCCGCCAAACATAACGTTTTGCATTGTTGCCAAAAAGTTTGATTTTGGTTTCATCTGACCAGAGCACCTTCTTCCACATGTTTGGTGTGTCTCCCAGGTGGCTTGTGGCAAACTTTAAACAACACTTTTTATGGATATCTTTAAGAAATGGCTTTCTTCTTGCCACTCTTCCATAAAGGGCAGATTTGTGCAGTATACGACTGATTGTTGTCCTATGGACAGAGTCTCCCACCTCAGCTGTAGATCTCTGCAGTTCATCCAGAGTGATCATGGGCCTCTTGGCTGCATCTCTGATCAGTCTTCTCCTTGTATGAGCTGAAAGTTTAGAGGGACAGCCAGGTCTTGGTAGATTTGCAGTGGTCTGATACTCCTTCCATTTCAATATTATCGCTTGCACAGTGCTCCTTGGGATGTTTAAAGCTTGGGAAATCTTTTTGTATCCAAATCCGGCTTTAAACTTCTCCACAACAGTATCTCGGACCTGCCCGGTGTGTTCCTTGTTCTTCATGATGCTCTCTGCGCTTTAAACGGACCTCTGAGACTATCACAGTGCAGGTGCATTTATACGGAGACTTGATTACACACAGGTGGATTCTATTTATCATCATTAGTCATTGAGGTCAACATTGGATCATTCAGAGATCCTCACTGAACTTCTGGAGAGAGTTTGCTGCACTGAAAGTAAAGGGGCTGAATAATTTTGCACGCCCAATTTTTCAGTTTTTTTTTTGTTAAAAAAGTTTGAAATATCCAATAAATTTCGTTCCACTTCATGATTGTGTCCCACTTGTTGATTCTTCACAAAAAATTACAGTTTTATATCTTTATGTTTGAAGCCTGAAATGTGGCAAAAGGTCGCAAAGTTCAAGGGGGCCGAATACTTTCGCAAGGCACTGTATGGATTGTAACAACAAATTTTGTCTGTATACTAGAACTTACAAATGAGGAGTTACCTGTGAAGAAGCACTAATCTGCGAAACGTCGGTATTACCTCCTTCTGGTTAATAAGTCTTGATGTATCGCTCCAAATGTCAATGGTCACTGGATTTTAACCACCCCTGGGGCGCGCACACGGGAACATCTGTGACCGTCGGGTCCGGGGGACCCGACTGATCACGGATCGTGGTGAATGGCCACTGTGAGCGGCCTTTTACCACGTGATCGCGCCGTCAAATGAGCGGGGGAGAGAGGATGTGTGCAGCGCTGTGGGCGATGTGTAATGCCCACAGCGCTGCCAGGTGTCACTTAGCAACCACCCCACCATCCATTTACCACCCACCCAGCCATCCACCACCCACCCAGCCATCATCAACATATAGAAGCCTTTCTTGAGTACTCTTTGGTCTCTGTACTGTACTTCATTGGAAATCTTCAGTTATAATGTGCAGTGAAACTGGATATTTCTCCCAGCTTAAATACATAGCAGTTATGTCACAAAAATAATTTTATGAGGTTTAAAACCAGGAACCTCCCGTATAGTGCTAAGAACGGTGGGAGAACAGTTACTCACATGGCATTATGGGGTAAACCCCTCCAGAAGTACAATACAGATTTTGTCCTTTACTTAGTGTAAAGTTTAACTCTGGGAGATCTGAAAATTCTCCCCTGCAGTGGGGCTGCGCCCACATTGCATAGGTTAACTTTTCAAGGTTCCTGCATTGGACAGCTGTTCCCGCCAAGCTGGCCCAGGTCCCGCCCTGCTTCTTCTACAGATAGGATATACACATAACTGTATTCAGGAGCAGCTCCGCCATATTGTGTCACAGATACTCTGTTCTGGAGGCCCACCTCTTTCCGTACTCACATATCCCAGCCTATGGCCACTTCTGAAATAGCAAATTTCTACATGGAAAATGCCTTATCAAAGATTTACTGTAGAACAACTCACATGTCAAACTGGTACCATTACATCTGTAGTACTGAGGCTGTTCTAAGCCTGAGCTGTGAATCTGGGTCAGGGTTCAGTGACTCAAGGCTGGATGACTCATCCTAACAACCTCTCTGGTGCCTCCCCCTGTTTTCTGGAACATTGGAGAATGTTCTATACATAGTGGGTGGAGGTTAGGAGGAGCTGTTTGCAATATTTAAGAAGGGCTCAGCCAATCCCCAGTAAAGGGCTGGCAGGGGACAGGCCACCTCATAAATAGTCATGAGTCATGCCAGCAGTCAGGTGGAAGATGGAGATGGAGAGCTGAGGAGGCTGTCGGTGGTCCTTGAGGGTGCTCCCTAGTCTAGAAGGGGGGGTAACCTCGGGCCAGGGCTCAGGTGCTGGAAGGATCCTGCCATAACACATGGAGGAAGCCCTTCCTGGAGGCACAAGGCCAAGGAGAAAGGACAGCGAGGGCAGGTCAGCACTACTGGGAGATCTCCTGAGAGTGAGCCGGGTGGGCTGGTGAGTGTCAGTCTAGAGGCTGTAGTGGAAAAGTTAACCTGGAGGGCTAGTGAGAGGGGCAGCTGTCGCCAGGTGGGTTGGCAGTGCCTGAAGAGGTGGTGCTGGGATCAGTGGCCAAAGGAAAAGTAGTACAAGCTGGACACTGAAATTCTGCTACACAACCAAGGGACCTTGGGTTAGGTACACAATACCGTCCTAGGAAGGTCGTGGACTCGGGACCGGGCTCCAATGGGGGGGAAGATCTGATCCCTCGTGGGAGTTCCTGGTGGCTGTCGGAGGAGTCGAGAGGTAGAGGTAGAAGGTGGACTGACGACCGTACTGAGTACTGATAAATACTCCACCGGACAGGGGACGGTCGGGAAATGACCCCTAACCGACTCGGGAAGAATTTATAACGTTTGTCGAGGAGGATTGGAGGTGGGTGATACATATCTTGTAAGAGGT
>BLSH010346489.1:1464513-1476129 GCA_018402905.1 Glandirana rugosa | reverse complement strand
CTTTGTCTTGCAGAAAATAAAACAAATTTTACGTGCAGCATTGTACTGATTTATTTATGAACTCTGGACATAAAAAAGGTCGCCACCATATGGATCCAAGAAAGTGCAAACTGCTGATCACTAAAACACAATTTTGATCCTTTTGGGAGATATGTTCGTACAGCTGACTTCCTGTACAGTAATCCCACTAAAAGACACCGTAGGCGGATTAGGTAAACTGCAATGTCAGCTGAATTAAGCTTTGTTTGTATACACACCAGAAAATTTCAGTATCTTGTATCTTTTTTTTAAATAAAAGGTGACATATTCATAGAGAAGCTTGTTTGGTCATACTTCTCTTCTGGATCACAGAAGTGCACTTGCTTTTCAGAATCAGCTGATGTCACAGAGCTGCTCCAGTCCTGACAATAATATCTGGATCCACCTAGATGCCTGATCAGCAGCTGATTCAGTCAGGGGTAGAGCAGAGAGCGATGACTGATAGTTACCGCTCTCTGCTCCACAATGACTGAGGACTAAATAATCAGCAGTCGGATGAGTATGTAGGTTTATTTTTCATATTTTTCACACTTCTCTTTTAATGACAGCTGGTATAAAAAATGATTTCTTACTGTGAAGCAAGGTTATGGTCATACACGGCTAGAATATAATTAGAAAAGTACCTTTTTCAAAATGTTTGATTTTGTAATGGATAATGGGGGCAAATGGACAATTGTTTTCAACCATAGGGTTAGATAAAAATCAAAAGATGGAAATGTTTTCTTGTTTCTATTAATGCAGTTGGGAAAATGTGTTGGGAATTATTGTACTTATTGTAATGTGCATGTGCTAAGAATAGTTGGATCCATAAGCAGAACATCTGTGTTCACAAACATTCTTCTTTTAAACAATTATGTATGGTATAGGAATGTATGAAAAAACAATAAAAGCAAAGGTTTTCTATACAGTGTATGCAAAACTGGATTTTTCTATTCCTAGTATCTACTGTGTATATACCTTGTATGTATTATGTGTATATATATATATATATATATATAAGAATATCTACCGCTAGGGCTGGCGGTTGAGCTGGGGACTTTATTGGACACTCTGAACACAGTGAGTAAGCTATTAAGGTAGTTTACAATGTACATTTATTGATTTAAAAATTAGAATCCAGTGACCATTGACATTTGGAGCGATACATCGAGACTTTTTAGCCAGGAGGAGGTAATACCGATGTTTTGCAGATTAGTGCTTCTTCACAGGTAACTCCTCATTTGTAAGTTCTAGTAAACAGACAAAATTTGTTGTTACAATCCAAAAATAGCAAAAAATTCAACATTTTTAAATCTAATCATAACATTACTCACCCGTTTCACAATCTCATGTTCAAATTATGCCGCACTTCCCTCCCGGTAGAACTGCAGTGTCAGTCAAAGAAGAGAGGTGGCAGTGCCAGAACTGCCAACCAGGTCTGGTGGACACTGGACAAAAAAGTGAGCATGGGGGCAGATGTTAAAATATGTCTACCTACCCGGACGGAGGGAGACATCCAGAGCACCCAGTTAGCAGCCCCCCGACCACACACATATGCACAGAGAAGACTGGCCAGTAATATCCTAAAAGGAAAAGAGAATGTACATTTAATCCCATATATCGTCATAATACCTTAAAGCCCCAATGGGGCAAAACAGTGTCCAAAACAATGAGGCAACAACCTCTCTAGACATTCCGCATTAGTTCTTACCTAAATCTGCCTGTAAAGAGTCAACGTGTCAGGTGGGACGCCAAAGGGAGACTTCCACACCGGAAACTCTGCTCCCCGCGCTCATATTACGGTCCCACCGGAAGTGACAGGGCCGGCGTAGCCCCCTGCCGTCACTTCTGGTGCGGATGCCATCTTAAGGACTGTAGATGAGTAGTCCGCCCTCAAACCAAAGGCGGAACTAAGCTTCGCCTCCAGTCCCTCCCATCCAAAGGAATTGGAAGGGGAGAGGGGCCGGCCCGGAGAGGGCCGGCTCTGCTATAGCTGGGCACCCGAGTGGCCACCGACAGACCCATCCCCAACTTAGCACCACGCCTACATAGGTTAGGGGAGCGAGGCATATTGAACACTTAAAATACTGCCCTTAACAAAGTCACACAGGCTGATACAATAACATGCAGGTTACATATCATACATTAATGTCACAAAACTCACTTTATTCTATATACCTATTTACATTCAAAAGCTACAAGGTCCATGGGGCACGCCAACTGTAGTAGCCTGAAAAAAAAAAAAAAAAAAAGGACAAAACACCTCAATAACAAAACAAACTAGAAAGCTAGAAAGTACTACAAAAAAGGCTTATATGATATAGCGGTATTAAGTCCTGGAGGCTGCGTAGCCCTCTGAGTGAATATCCAACTTGCTTCTAACCTAAGAATTTGCTGGTCAACGTCCACACCACAGACACATGTAGCCATGTACACCACCCCTTCTGTAAGGCAGGTGGAGTACATATACGTGGTCTGTGAGTGCCTCCCCTAGGCAGAGGGTAATGCGAGTCCTCCCTGATCCAGGGACATAACTCACAACTGCCACATTCATAGGTACCAACACCACCCACTGCACCCTCAAGTGGCTCAGCCACACTGTGGTGGCTGTGAACCAATCGATCCCTAAGGAATGTAGCCCTTCGGAACACCATCTCTGGGTGGCTGGAGACATATTATCCCACTGTGGAGTCCAAAAAAATGCCAATTCCAGGATAAAATTTCCCTAAATTGATGGACGTGATAAACGTAACCGTCCCAGACTTAGTAGGTCGGCGAGTGCTAAAAAACAGGTCACTTCTAGTTCGGGCATTCACTTTTTGGTATGCCCGTTTAAGAACCTTTCTACTATACCCACGAAGCCTACGACAGTCAAACAAGGCTCGTGCCTCCCGTTCGTAATCCTCGCCCCTTGCACAATTACGGCATATCCTCAAGTATTGACTGTATGGGACACTCCGAAGCAAGGGACGAGGATGTGAACTGCTGAAATGTAAAATAGTATTACCCGCAGTCTCCTTTCTATGGAGAGCAGAATAGAGCAAGCCATCAGGATCCAGATTGAGTTTCAGATCAAGAAAATACATTTTAGAGGGACTGTGGGTCATAGTGATTTGGAGATTAAAGTCATTATGGGAGATAAAGGTAAAAAATTCCTCAAGTTCAATAATAGTGCCAGTCCATACCATCAGAACAAATACAAAGAGAGAGGCGCTTCTAAGAGTAGACTGTAGGTAAACATTTAATGGAGATAAAATCGTGATAACAACTCACAAACAGGCTTCAGTAAGCGCATGAGGAAGGTGTGTCCCGTGGCAGGGAGAAGTCAACAGTCCACCATCCAGGTCCTGCATGGTGTGGATGTTTAAACGGCATCCATTGCCGGCATGGGCGCCGGACCGAGGCTTGAGGCGCACGACTGCTGGTCGCGGTGGATGTGACATCACCACAGTGCGATGCGTTTCTGAGCGTTCGGTCCACAGGAAAAGACGACCGCGCTCTTTCTTCAGGTGCCTGACACTGACCTACCTGGCCACTACACTGACCCATACACTGACCTACCTGACACCTACACTGACCTACACTGACCCCTACACTGACGTACCTGACAGCTACACTAACCTACAGTACCTGACACCTACACTACACCTATCAGTGTTCTTCACTCACCAGGGCTCTACATGCATCTGATGACCCTGCCAGTGCCAGGAACAGAGGCATCCCCTGCATACAGTCACCACTGCACTGAAAACCTACATAGTGCGGGGACCAGTTGGAGATGGAGAGTAGGGAAACCAGCAGCCGGGCACCGCAGGCGGCAGTGCGCCCTAGGCCGCTGCCTAGTTTGCCTAGCGGTAGCACTGGCCCTGACACCACTACTACAGTGATCACAATATTCTCCAGATCCTATACTGAATGTCTATAATGCTGCATTGTGAACAAAGAGGAGGCTTTTTGCTTTTTTCTAAACGAATGCAAAGCATTTTGTGATTGGAGGAAGTGGAGAGGCGGCTGGTGATGTCACAATCTCTGTTTAATCAGAGAACACTTTACATTTACTAAGGAAAATGCTGAGCATTCTTTAAAAGGTGCCTTTGCAGAGGGGGCGACCTAGGGTTGCCACCTAATCCCTTTAAACCCGAACACATATGAATTACACAGGTCCTGTGGCTAATTTAATGCAGATAAGGCACCAAGTGAGTTTAATTACATATGTGTTTGGGTTTAAAGGGATGAGGTGGCAACCCTAGGGCGACCTCCAGTGTTCACTAAGCAGCAGGGCCCAGAAGCTAGTGGAGATCACTGGAGTAGGGGGTGTCTACCACAGTGATTTCCAGCTTCTAGGGGGGGTCAGACGGGCATGGGATATACATGGTTACAATGGTCAAAGCTGGAGCAATGTAACTATGTAAATAAAATCCATATTTTCAGGGTCTTTGAATAAAATGAGTTGACTCAATGATGACATCATCGAATGCTCTGAAGATATTCAGATTTCATGCAAACACTCGAATGAAAATCGAATCTGTGTATGGGCAGATTTACATTTACAATTATATGTCTGTTATAGCGCTACCAAAGAAATGCATGCTGTTTTTTTTATATTATTTTTGATTTTATGAGAGTTAATAAACTATTACACTTAGGGTGGCTTCACACTGCCTGCGCCGCTGCACTTTTGCCAAAGCGCAGCTAACCCAAGGATTTCATGTTGGTTAGCTGCACTTTCTTAACCCCTAGGCTCCGACAGTACGCAAACATGCAGCCTCTCGGCGGTGGGCCTTAACGCCGAGTGGCCGCATATTTGTGGAACCAATTAGCAGACACAGCTGCACAGTTTCCAGCATGTAACGGAAACTTCTTGTGATCAGGAGCTTTCCAATCATGTGATCACCATGACAGCCAATCAAGGCGGTCACATGCTCATAAACCCTGCCCCTCCTCCTACTGGCTGGAGGCCCACCTCTTCCCGTACTCACATATCCCGGCCTATGGCCACTTCTGAAATAGCAAATTTCTACATGGAAAATGCCTTATCAAAGATTTACTGTAGAACAACTCACATGTCAAACTGGTACCATTACATCTGTAGCACCCTCTAGTGTGTGCTAGGTTTTCTCAGGAAACTGCCTGAAGCTGTTCTAAGCCTGAGCTGTAGATCTGGGTCAGAGTTCAGTGACTCAAGGCTTGATGACTCATCCTAACAGCCTCTCTGGTGCCTCCCCCTGTTTTCTGGAACATTGGAGAATGTTCTATACATAGTGGGTGGAGGTTAGGAGGAGCTGTTTGGAATATTTAAGAAGGGTTCAGCCAATCCCCAGTAAAGGGCTGGCAGGGGACAGGCCACCTCATAAATAGGCATGAGTCATGCCAGCTGTCAGGTGAAAGATGGAGATGGAGAGCTGAGGAGGCTGTCGGTGGTCCTTGAGGGTGCTCCCTAGTCTAGGAGGGGAGGTAACCTCGGGCCAGGGCTCGGGTGCTGGAAGGATCCTGCCATAACACATGGAGGAAGCCCTTCCTGGAGGCACAGGGCCAAGGAGAAAGGACAGCGAGGGCAGGTCAGCACTACTGGGAGATCTCCTGAGAGTGAGCCGGGTGGGCTGGTGAGTGTCAGTCTAGAGGCTGTAGTGGAAAAGTTAGCCTGGAGGGCTAGTGAGAGGGGCAGCTGCCGCCAGGTGGGTTGGCAGTGCCTGAAGAGGTGGTGCTGGGATCAGTGGCCAAAGGAAAAGTAGTACAAGCTGGACACTGAAATTCTGCTACACAACCAAGGGACCTTGGGTTCCTGCCTGTAAATGGCTATTACTTTTAATCTGACTGAGTGACTGTCAGATCTTCACAGTGATCCAGCTAGGTTCTGCAAGCAAGTGAATGCTGGAGGAAGAAGTGGAGCTCTATATACAGACTGTATACAGGCGGTCCCTGGGTTACAAAGAAGATCGGGTCTGTAGGTTTGTTCTTAAGTTGAATTTGTATGTAAGTCGGAACAAGTACATTTTTTAAGTGTAGCTCCAGCCAAAAAGATAGTTTTTAAGTTTTTTGTATAGCATAAGGAAGGGGTAACACCTCTGTAAGGTTTGTTTTGCTGGCAGTACTTCTGTTTAGAAGATGTCACCTCACTTTCTGTCCCTATGACAATTGGATTTTGAAAATTTTGAGTTGTTGTGGAAACAAGGATTGGTGATAAACCTTCAGTGGGAACACTTTTCCCCATAATAACTCTTACAGGAGGGAATTTCCCTTCCTAGGGGTAGATTTCCTCTCACTTCCTGTTGTCTCCCTCTGTAAGTAGGAGTAGTTTGTAAGTCAGATGTTAGTAACTAGGGGACCGCCTGTATAGGAAGAATGTCCCTGAAGTCTGTTATTGAAGTTTACTAATGTCAAGTGGGCATCCCATAATCTCCTGACCCTATCCAAGTTATAATCCTCAATAAATAACAAAAAATAAAAAAGGCACGTACTGTTCTTTGACTATGGAGTACCTGTGAAAATTCAGTGTGCCTGGCTGTGCAGGGTGGGAGATCCCAGTTAACTGCAGCTCCTTAGGGGTGCACTAGTCATCTCTTCCTCTGTACAGCATATAAAAGTTTCCGTCTCCTTCCTCTCTGTTACAGTGCAGAGCACTCCAGTGCCATTAACAGAAACCCTTAAAGAGGAAGTAAACTCACGTTTCTTTTTCTTTTTTTCTGCATATTAATAATGTCCAAAGACTACTGAAGCTTTCCCTTGTAAAACCACTTTTAATTCCATTTTATATATACCTTTTTTTGTTTTAAAAACAATAGATTCTTCTGGGTCTTGGCTGCTCCATCTTTAGTTAGGATTTTCATGTAACCAGTGGACGCCATTTCCGCCCTTCCTTCATTCCCCCAGCCTAAATCCTGCACATGCACGGTAGCGTTTAACATATTGCAGTGGATATGATGTTACCCAAATCAGCTGCAGAAGCTTGCTCCTATTCTGTCCTGTCTGCTGATAATCTACTTCTTTCCCCACTCCCCCTCTAGTTCACTCCCCCTGTGTGACGTCGCACAAGGGGAGAACCAGGAAGCTGAAGCAAACGGCACAGCACACTCTCGCTATCCTTGTGTGATGTGCCCTTAACATTGTAAAGGAAATGCTCCCGGCATGCAGAGCATACAGAAACGGCACATATAGCGTGCCGTTTCTGAAGGAAAGAAGGGCGCAGGCGCCGTTGACGTAATTTTATCTTTGGGAACAAATTGTAAAGAAACTGCAACTGTGAGAAATATGAGACACGCACTGATAAGGAGGATTAAATGTGAAAATTTTCAGGCAGTAAAGTGTAGATCAAGGGTTTACAACCACTTTAAAGTCCAGCAATATTCGTTTTAGCTCTTCATGAGTCCCCCAGCATGTCCTCACCGGGAGTGCTCTCTGGGCTCAGGCCCCAAAAGGCCAACTTCTCCTTATAGGCTACAGACCTACATGCTGTAAGTCATAGGTAGTGTTAGAGGAAATCCTGCAAAATGGGACTTTTTGCCGCTAATGCGCGTTCGTGCGTGTTCACACTCACGTGCGCCGTGCGCCGGAAACGGTGCCAAACGGCTCTATTTCAAACCTGCACGCCCTGCAGCAAGTGCTGTCTGATCTACAGTGTGTAGTGTGTGTGTTCCTGGGCAACCTGTATCTGCTTCTCTGTTCCTGTGACCCGGATTGCCTGACTTTGCTGATTTCTGCCTGCACCGACCCCTGGACTGCCTACGACCACTCTCTTGCCTAGCCCTCCTGTACCTTGCCTGCCCGCCTGTTGACGACCCTGCCTGAAGCCGACCATCCGCCTGCCTGCTCCTCTTGTATGACCCAGCCTGTACGACCATTCTTCTAGTGCACAAGTGCACCAACGGACTTCTACCATCACCAGTGACCCAGTCCAACCCTCGTGCCATCCTGTACTCCCGAGACACCTGTCTACTCTACCAGGGGTTCCCGAGTCAGGGTCGTAAGGGAGGTAACCCACTGCATAAGTCAGACTTAACCACCAGGTACATGACAGGTAGCCAGTCACCTTCTGCTCAGGACTCCTCCCACAACAGAGTATAAAAGGAGCAAAACCCCACCCACTAGCAGCACCAGGGGAGTGGTCTCTGCCAAGCACCAACAAACTGCTTGTTTATTCAAGGAGAGAGTAAAAGCAGTTTTACTATGGCCTCTTTTACACAAATGGTCTGATCAGATCCACCTATCAGTTTTTCAGGCAGACCTGATCAAGCTCTCCGTTTACCCCTATGGACTAGTGGGTGTAAACAGACTTTTGTCTTTTTTACACTCACCCTACCTCCAATCCAATCCGGTCCCCTAAAAGCAAATGGAAAAGGATTCATCTAGACGGATTGGATCAGAAGGCAGTCAGGTGTAAATGGACAAGCGGAGTCTGTTTATACCCGGCCACCCACAGAGCAGACTATACGTGGTGTGTGTCCTCTCTGCATAAACTGATCGAACACGGACCTGTATCTGTCCGCTCTGTTCTGATCAGCAGGGTATTGGCAGAGCAGGGGATTGGGTAAGTAAATCTTCGTTTCTATACCCCCTAGACCAGGGTTTCTCAACCAGGGTTCCGTGGAACCCTAGGGTTCCTTCAAAGGTTGCTAGGGGTTCCTTGAGCAATGGTCAATTTCTACCTCTCAGATAAATTCCCAATGATATCATTGATCTTTTTAGCTATCTGTAAGGGGGTAATTCTTACCAATGACCACAAGTGTAAGGAGCATTCTTCCCATTGACCATCACACTAATGTATCATGAGTTGTAGATCTTTAATTTTTAGCAGGGGTTCCCCGAGACCGGAGAATTAGTTCAAGGGTTCCTTGGTGTTGAAAAGGTTGAGAAAGGCTGCCCTAGACCTAAACAAGCAGTTAACCCTTGCAGTGTGGGCGCAGCTTCACAGCCAGGGAGAATTTTCGGGTCTCCGGGAGTTCAACTTTAGACATTGGTACCGGGTGTGCAAGCAAAATGTATGGTATGCAAAATGCCAAGAGAAATAGTCAGAGATAAAACACACAGACAAATAATATTGGAAATATATCATTTGATTGAAAGTACCTTTAGGGCTCATACACACGGGTGCTATTTCACAACGTTTTTTGCGATTCGGTGCTACAATTTTTTAGGGCTCCTGGCTTCGTCGAGTCACTTTACCATAAATATGTATTTGTGTTTCTGAATGCTAGCAATATTATACAAAGAATAACGATCCGAATACCAGTCTTCCCAAAATGTGCTAGTCATATTCCAGACTGCCTGAACGTAAATGGCATATTCAAAACAATTTACTCATGTGGATATCATTGCGGTACACATCTTACTTTCATTAAGGCCTTGTCAGATTAACAGATAGAAGACATTATTTGCAGATAACCACATTATGAATATGTACACCTATACAACGAACTGCGATATAATGAAATTCTACAACATTTGGAACCTATCCACCACTTCAATACAAGGGAAATTCTTTTCTCGTACATCAAAGTTCCCTCCATGGAATACATTTTCTAATGTAAATAACTCACTACAAGAAATTCTTAACGGCTTCTGACATTCGGCTTATCCGCAGGGACAAGGGGCCTGGCAGATTGTGGTGTGGAAATGAAATGTATACCTGTTTACTAGTTGCTAATATTTCATAAAAATCCACTTTAACATATCATTAGCAGATGCTTTAAAGGAAATGTCTTTCCCAATGGGGCAAAAATCTTTTAAAACTTAGATTCGCTTTAATTCAATCTTAATAAAATTGAGTTACTGTCTTCTGCATCCTTGGAGGTAATGGACATGCCACCAATATAGATCTGACATGGCTCGCTTTATTTGGGTTGTTTTATCACATTTGGCAGAAAAGGGATTTGTAGAACAAAATCAACTTAAAGAGAGTAAGTGGAAATTGTGTATTTATCCATCTTTAATCTTTCCATATGTAGGAATGGTTGAAAGGGGGATGTTGCTCGAAATACCTAGTTTACAAAGCATTGTTGGTGATGCAATTGAAAACCTAACCAATAATAAATTCCTGTTTTAATATGTAGTGGTACCCCCCTAGGGGTACTCTGTGTCCATGCAGGGCTGGTGCAAGGATATTCCACACCCTAGGTGAAACCTCATTTTATTGCCCCCTTTGGCTCCGCCCATGACTCCACCCCCTTTGCCCAGTCCATGTATACAATGGAGGTGGCAGAGGTGGAGATTTTTGCAGCGCCTCTCTACCTATTTCTTTAGCTGGCCTAAAGACAAATAATGGTCCGCAGGTATATGGACAAACTACGGTAGTATACAGACAGGCTGGGGTAGTATATGGACAGGCTGGGGTAGTATATGGACAGGCTGAGGTAGTATAGGGGCAGGCTGAGGTAGTATAGGGACAGGCCGGGGTAGTATAGGGACAGGCTGGGGTAGTATAGGGACAGGCTGGGGTAGTATATGGACAGGCTGGGGTAGTATATGGACAGGCTGAGGTAGTATAGGGGCAGGCTGAGGTAGTATAGGGACAGGCTGGGGTAGTATAGGGACAGGCTGGGGTAGTATAGGGACATGCCGGGGTAGTATAGGGACAGGCTGGGGTAGTATATGGACAGGCTGAGGTAGTATATGGACAGGCTGAGGTAGTATATGGACAGGCTGGGGTAGTATATGGACAGGCTGAGGTAGTATATGGACAGGTTGGGGTAGTATATGGACAGGCTGAGGTAGTATAGGAACAGGCTGAGGTAGTATAGAGGCAGGCTGGGGTAGTATATGGACAGGCTGGGGTAGTATAGGGACAGACTGGGGTAGTATAGGGACAGACTGGGGTAGTATATGGACAGGCTGAGGTAGTATATGGACAGGCTGGGGTAGTATATGGACAGGGTGAGGTAGTATAGGGGCAGGCAGAGGTAGTATAGGGACAGGCTGGGGTAGTATATGGACAGGCTGAGGTAGTATATGGACAGGCTGGGGTAGTATATGGACAGGCTGGGGTAGTATAGGGGCAGGCTGAGGTAGTATAGGGACAGGCTGGGGTCGTATATGGACAGGCTGGGGTAGTATAGGGACAGACTGGGGTAGTATATGGACAGGCTGAGGTAGTATATGGACAGGCTGGGGTAGTATATGGACAGGCTGAGGTAGTATAGGGGCAGGCTGAGGTAGTATATGGACAGGCTGGGGTAGTATATGGACAGGCTGGGGTAGTATACACTGTGTGCAGAATTATTAGGCAAATGAGTATTTTGACCACATCATCCTCTTTATGCATGTTGTCTTACTCCAAGCTGTATAGGCTCGAAAGCCTACTACCATACAGTAATTTGGTGTGGGGAAGAGTAATGACTCTACGTGTAGTGGATTATACGAATTAACCATCATCCGAAAGCTCGGATATGTCGAACCTCATTCTGTTGTACGTATTTCTCCTACTACACCAGTTTTATGAGTAAACGGATTATTAAGACGTGTGTCACATATGATGGGGTCGGACAGGTATATGATGGGGTCGGACAGGTATATGATGGAGTCGGACGGGGATATGATGGAGTCGGACAGGTATATGATGGGGTCGGACAGGTATATGATGGAGTCGGACAGGTATATGATGGGGTC
>BLSH010346489.1:1427776-1461205 GCA_018402905.1 Glandirana rugosa | reverse complement strand
GGACAGGCTGAGGTAGTATAGGGGCAGGCTGAGGTAGTATATGGACAGGCTGAGGTAGTATAGGGGCAGGCTGGGGTAGTATATGGACAGGCTGCGGTAGTATAGGGACTGGCTGGGGAAGTATATGGACAGGCTGAGGTAGTATATGGACAGGCTGAGGTAGTAAAGGGGCAGGCTGGGGTAGTATAGGGGCAGGCTGAGGTAGTAAAGGGGCAGGCTGGGGTAGTATATGGACAGGCTGAGGTAGTATAGGGGCAGGCTGGGGTAGTATATGGACAGGCTGAGGTAGTATATGGACAGGCTGAGGTAGTAAAGGGGCAGGCTGGGGTAGTATATGGACAGGCTGAGGTAGTATAGGGGCAGGCTGGGGTAGTATATGGACAGGCTGAGGTAGTATATGGACAGGCTGGGGTAGTATATGGACAGGCTGGGGTAGTATATGGAGGGAGGGGAAATCGCGGCAAGCCCAGGACTACATGCAAGGCTTCCATCTCACCCACCCCAGCAGGTTCCATCATTAATGAAGCACTTCCGGGCCGGCTAGCTGCTCTTTGTCCCAGCTCTCTCCCCTCTTCTTCTCACTGCCACTGCTAGGGCGGCGCCGGCACTGCAGGCTGGGGATAGAGTGGTCCCAGAGAAAGCAGGCTAACAGAACAGGGGTGTAGAGGGAAAATTGTTTCTGCACAGAGTGCGGGGGAGGCGGGGATGTCTTCACTGTTCACAGCAGGGGCATTTTACCACCCTGGTGTGTTGCCAGCCGTGGTTCTCCAATGACATGAGTGATCGATGTAGAGTGGTCCTAACCCCTACTAGTGGTAGAGTCGGCACTGATTCCATGTACAAAATGAATGTCAATGGGAGCTACCTTATTTTATAAATATCAATCAGGTGCTGTACTTGCAGGGTTCTAATGAGTGTCAGGATCTGCATCCCTTTAGATGTGATTTGCCCCTAGGGAGTACCTCACCAAAAATGACATTTTTGTTGCAACAGATGCCCAAAATCTGATTTGTATCTTATGCTGGCCATATACTATATGAAAAATCAGCCGAAAATCGGTTATTTGGACAGTTCATTCATTTTTCGACCAGTTAATGGGCACAAATCGGTAATCTATTGGGATGTTTTTGAGGCAAAAAAACGAAGGACTAGTTTGGAAATTTTTGGCTGAACGAACGGTCATTACGTGATGGCACTATCGTTTGCTCTCACAGTCGATTGTTCGCTTTTTTAAAATGGGTTCAGGGGATTTTTCATATAGTGTATGGCAAGCATTAGTGTAGTCTTCTGGGGAAAATCAGTAAGCCAATCACACAAGCAGGAAATGATATATCTGGGTAGCATTGTGTATACCATCTGTGTACAGAATGCCTCCAGGTTGCCATATTGCATTGTATTTTACAGAAAATGTCAGCACTGCAGGTTGAAAAGGAAAGCTAATGTTTATTAACATTCAATTACAATATGACTTGTGTGGCAATGGTATATGCTAGATTTTTTTATTTGCTACTTTTTTCTCACAAATGCGGGTTACCCTTTAAAGGGAATGTACAGTGGTTTTTATATAAATATATTTTTCTTTTATGATGAGGTATGTTTTTATATTATAGTCAAGGCAGTTAAATATAAAATATTGTTACATTTTTGCATTCATATTTTTAGCCACCAGGTGGAGCTTTGGGCTTCGTTTTGCATTTTCCACTATCCCCTTACCTCCAGGTAAAAAGGTCTGTTTATAGAGCTCAGTAGCTCAAATGGAAATTACTTGATATGTACACATAAACACACACACAAATGAGTCAGAGCAGTGACTGTACCTTACACTCAACCGTGGTCAGTAGATTATCACTATCACAACCTCTGTACTGCTAAAACATACCATTTGCTGCTACAACACAGAGTATGTGTACTGCCTATCAATACATAGTCTTCATTACTGGACTATAAACCCAGTCCTATTTTCATATCGTTATATTAAAGTGGTTGTTAACCCACTAAGTAAAATTTACAGTATCCTCCCAGTTTATTATTGTAATCTGCCCCGGTGTCTGTGCCTTATAAAAAAATGCAGCTATAAACCTGTTTTCAGAGTGCCGATCGGCGCTCACATCACCCGCTGCCTCTTTCCTCTCTCTGCCTGACAGCTGCAGCGGGCGGGGTTGAGGATCCCCCGCTGATACCAGTCAGGAGGAGAGAGGCGGCGGGACATGTAAGGGCTCATCGACACTCTGAAAACAGGTATATAGCTGCCTTTTTTATAAGGCACAGACACTGGGGCAGATTACATTAATAAACAGAGAGGATACTGTAAACATTTAACAGTAATTTCAGCAGCAGGAGGGGAGGGGCGGACACGGACACAGAGCTGACAGGCAGGGAGGGGGGAGAGGATGGAGGAGAATACAGAGGAGGACAAAGGAGAGCTGCAGATGACAGAGGCATGTAAACTGACCACGGTACAAGGGCTCAGCAGCCATGTTGAACCGTGGTCAGTTTACAGGGGGGAGGGCAGAACCAGGCATGATCAGCCAGGTATTTCAGGTGATACAGGGGGCCAAATTACGCAGCACAAGCACTGTGCTGTATAACATGTTTTAAAGGAATAGGATGTTTTATTTATTTTTTTTAGGTTAACTAACACTTTAATTTTTTGCATTCCTATTTTTAACCACCAGCTGCAGCTTTAGATTCATTTGACATTTTCCACTTTCCCCCTTACCGCCAGGTAAAAAGGTCTGCTTACAAAGCTCAGTAGCTTGAACGGAAATGAACTGAAATATTTATATACACAGGACCGGATGGGGTGATTGTATCCCCACATACCGTACATGTGAGTGATTGATTCATCCATGGGTTTTGGAACCCAACGTCATCAGCACATGCACACTGAAGAATCGGCACCCGGGGTAGCCCTGGGTGCCATTTCTTCTTTATTCGGCTACTGTGCGCATGCGCGGGAGTGACCTCAGTGCGGATCCGCCAATCACAGCGCTGGAGATCGCGCTGTGATTGGACAGAGCCGCAGACCCAGAAGAGTGATGTTGCCGGTCACAGCGGTGTGCCAAGACCGATGCAATAGCTTAGTTCCCAGGTGTGCTGATGACGTTGCATACTAGCTCATTATGCATTTGCTTTGCAGTTTGTTTGTTTTTGTCGGGGTGTGGGGCGGCTTTACAACCGCTTTAACATTGGCGTATATGGGAAATCTTGGTCAGCTTGACATGTCACTGCTCCTGAACCATGAGTGAGAGGGACACCAAACTTGGAGAGCACCAAGAGGGGACCCAGGACTACAACATATCCAAATTTGGGGTCAGCCAACTTGCCTAGGTAATCTAGAATGTCATAGACCTGGGTCCCCAAGTTTGGGGTCCCTGTCACTTTTTGTTCGGGAGCAGTGCCATGTCAAGCTGACCAAGATTTCCCATAGAGCTAGTGAATTTACATGCACTGAGAAGTGAAAAAAGGTATTGCTTCATTTTAAGTACATTTTCGTTTTACATACATGCTCTGGTCCCATGTGTACTTAAAAGAGGGTATTCCTGTATGCAAAACAGATGCTAAATATGTGACATGTGTTGATATAAAAAGTCCTTATACACAATAGTGTATTGCTGATCACCGCGCTGCTCAAAAGTCTGAAAAGTGCCCAAATCTTCTATTAAAAGTGCTCCACCATGTGCTTATAAAATTCACGCTCACCAAAACATTGGGTCAGCAAGGTGACCATCAGGCGGATTGAAACTGAATCCAACTCTTGGACAAGATCTTCTCTCAGCAACGCCCTGTTCTCTCTATGTCACTGGAATAAAGTGCTCCAGAAAAGACAGCAAGTAGGGAGTAGGGTTGCCACCTGTCCGGGATTCACCTGGACAGTCCGGGTTTTGAATCATGTGTCCGGGTTTCAGTCCACCTGAAACCCGGACACTTTTTTCCAGACAGGAATGTGGCTTGGAACTTGGCTTGACAGGAGTGTGAGGAGGTACGATGTGCGCCACAGTACTATTCTCTTTGGAGTGCCGAAATTTCTGAATTACCACATTTCGGATTTTCAGATTACCTAAATGTCGAATTAGAAAAAAAAGAAAAATTTGCAAATTCGGATTCATCCGATCTCCCAAATTTCGAAAAATTAGTTAAAAAACGAATTTGGAACAAAACGAATTGCACATGCCTAGTATTTTGGCACCGACATATACAGCTTATTGGCTGTGAGAGAAAATCTGAACTGCTGCTTGCAATCCCAGAACTGGCGTATGTCCCACGGACCCAGAAATAGCATAGGGGGTAGATCCAGAAATGGCATCAGCGGCTCAAACCTCAATGAATTTTGCGTACTCACGCGTCATCAGGAAAGCGCACCAAAGATTCAGCATGCAGGAGTTTTGGTACACATTCTAAAACCACACCAAAACTGCATAGCCTCATAAAAGTCTATGGGAAAGTGCAGCTAACTCTCATGAAAACCGCAGGTTAGCTGCACTTTAGGCAAAAGTGCAGTGGGTCAATGTGAAGTCGCTCTTATTTTTGAAACTGACATTTCTTCATGGGAAAGCCCTTCATGTGCAACAGGACAGCGAGTCATCACAGCCCTCCTGACGTATCATTGTGAGGAAATAAACATGAAGACGTGTCTGCCCACATTCTCTTTTTAGAAATACAGTCTTTGTTTTTTCAACACCGTATTTCCTGGTCTTATAACTGACATCGTATTTCATAATCTTCGCAAGATCCTGATTGTATGTAGGCTCGGTTCACACTGCTGCGACATGGGATACGACTTGTGAGACCCCAAGTCACATGACATGTCAAATGCAATGTTTCCCTATGAGAGCCGTCTTAACTGATACTGCACAATTGTTCTGACTAAACCCACAACAGTAAAATCAGTCTGTATATGCAATAAAGCATGCTTGTTATACTCGCTGTGGAATCTAAGGGGTTAATCCTCCCCAATGTGTAAAAAGGCTGTTCGATCCTGTCTTCTCTATCTCCCCTTCTTCCACTGTCCCCAATCCATCTCCTGATAGTACAGAGCCTTGGGGGCAGTCTGCACATGCTCAGTTTAGTGTTTATTGCTAGAGAGTTTTTTTTTCATGCAGGGGGTCATGCAGCCTCATAGGACAGTCAGAGTAGAATGAAAACTTCTCCTACAAGCTTTAAACAGGCATTGATAGAAGTCACAAGACTGCTATATACTGCTGATGAGAAAAGGTATTTAGCAGTTTAAAATAATTGCATTTCCATGTTCCCATGGGGGGGGGGGATTTGTGTTGGAAGAGGGAATTTGGGGATGGCAGGGGGTATTTTTCTAGGAGGGGAAATTTGTGCTGGGGGGGGGGGGCGATAAGAGTGGTGATTTGTGTTGGTAGGGGGGGAAGAAGAATTGTGCCGATACCCATCACCCAATTGGCTGAAAGGACAGGTGATCCTATTGGACGCCTAGGAGGAGGGAAGGAGACACACAGCGAAAGCGGGGAGGAGAAGAGTCGCTGGCCAATGCCTGCCCATGCCCAATCCCCGCCGCTCCTCGGATGCCCGATCCCCGCCGCTGCTTGGTGCCCCTTTCCCTGCCTCTCCTCGGATGCCCGATCCCCACTGCTGCTTGGTGCCCCTTTCCTTGCCTCTCCTCAGATGCCCGATCCCTGCCGCTGCTTGGTGCCCCTTTCCCTGCCGCTCCTCGGATGCCCGATCCCCGCAGCTGCTTGGTGTCCCTTTCCCTGCCGCTCCTCGGATGCCTGATCCCCGCAGCTGCTTGGTGTCCCTTTCCCTGCCGCTCCTCAGATGACTGATCCCCGCCGCTGCTTGATGCCCCTTTCCCTGCCGCTCCTCAGATGACTGATCCCCGCCGCTGATTGGTGCCCCTTTCCCTGCCGCTCCTCGGACGCCTGATCCCCGCAGCTGCTTGGTGCCCCTTTCCCTGCAGCTCCTCGAATGACCGATCCCTGCCGCTGCTTGTTGCCCCTTTCCCTGCCTCTCCTCAGATGCCCGATCCCCGCAGCTGCTTGGTGTCCCTTTCCCTGCCGCTCCTCGGATGCCTGATCCCCGCAGCTGCTTGGTGTCCCTTTCCCTGCCGCTCCTCAGATGACTGATCCCCGCCGCTGCTTGATGCCCCTTTCCCTGCCGCTCCTCAGATGACTGATCCCCGCCGCTGATTGGTGCCCCTTTCCCTGCCGCTCCTCGGACGCCTGATCCCCGCAGCTGCTTGGTGCCCCTTTCCCTGCAGCTCCTCGGATGACCGATCCCCGCCGCTGCTTGGTGCCCCTTTCCCTGCCTCTCCTCGGATGCCCAATCTCCGCAACTGCTTGGTGCCCCTTTCCTTGCCGCTTTTTGGATGACTGATCCCTGACGCTGCTTGGTGCCCCTTTCCCTGCCGCTCCTCGGATGGCTGCTGATGCCCAATCCCAGCGGCTGCTTGGTACCCCTTTTCCTGCCACTCCTCGGATGCCCGTCCCTTTTCCTGCCACTCCTCGGATGCCTGCTCCTCGCGGCTACTTGGTGCCACTTTCCCTGCTGCTCCTCGGATGCCCGCTGATGCCCGATCCTCGTGGCTACTTGGTGCCACTTTCCCTGCCGCTCCTCGGATGCATGATCACCACTGATTCCCACCGCATAGATGGGGTAAGTGCCAGTGGACCGACCGGCAGACTGCGGGGAGGAATGGGGGGTTTTAGGTGCTGTGGCAGGGGGGTTGTTTGCCGCCCCCCAAACAAAAACCCACCAGCTGCCACTGTATCCCAACCCTGCCCGATCAATTTAGTTTAAAATAAATCCGATCCAAATTGAGTCTAGATTGATTGTAAGGGAAGTTATGGCTATTTGATTGGTTGTGGATTCGATGGGATTCAAATTCTGAATTCTCCATGACACAGATACAGTCAAAAAGAACTAAGCACAGAGAATGTAGTATGAGCAACAGCTATACACACACTGATCTGACCGACCCCATCGTCTGATCGAACTACAAGCACAGCGTACAGGACAGTCCCCCTCCGGTGCAGTGCTGAGTAATGTGCACAGCGCCCCCTCCGGTGCAGTGCTGAGTACAGAGCTGTCATTCCTCCACACACAACAAGCTGCACGCTGACTGCTGGCCCCGCCCATACACAGAGATTGACAGCCGCCCCGCCTCCTCCCCCTCAGTCCCGCCCCCTCCCCCGGCTCTGCAGTGATCAATGTGCAGAGCTCAGGCAGCAACAGTTGTGTGTGCGGAGATCGGTGTGTACGTGTCCTGTCCGTGTATGGGGGAGAGAGACCACTGAGCGATCAGGTAAGGTGCGACCCCTGTCTGTGATATCATGGGGGGGCACTGTGTGTGTGATCAGTGCTGTGCTGAGATCGGTTCCCTTGTATTCATCTATATAACATGTCTGTACAGAGGACACAGCTGTCACCACACACAGGACGGATGTCTGACCATACAATCTGATTGTACGATCTCCTATATGGTGACCACACACCTCAATCGTGTTCCGATAGATCAGATTATGAGATTTCATGCTGGGAATAGAGATGTGATCATTAATGTTACAGACAGCTCAGCTATCAATTCATCCACTCCCCCTGTGTGTGACAAATCAATGAAATGGGTTGCCCAATATAGAGCGATTATTCCTATCAGAAAAGGAGATTGAAGTGTGTATGGCCACCATTAGACCTGCCAATAGCCGTGTAATATCCGGGTCTCGGCGATTGGATAGAAAATGATTGGATGGTTTAGGTTTGTCCTCTTATTTTATCATTTCAGTGAATGAGATTGTACAACCAGATTGTAGTGTGTATGGCTCCCCTCGGTTATATGTCGTAATGGTGGCCATACACACTTCAATAAACGATGAATTTCTTTATCAATGCATTTCTCCTGGTCTTTAGTGGACAACCCAATCGATTGATATGCCACACACATTCTGATTGGTAAATGGAAGATATTATTGGTGACATCAGCATGCAAACTCATCATCTGATTGGTCAAACTACAGCTGAATTTATGACCAAATCCTCTCAGTTTTGCCACGCGATAAAAAGCAGTCAATCATTTTCCATCTTTGCTGATGGGCTTAGTTTGATGGAATCCCCAAGTCTAAGTTGATCAGAAGGGAAGGTATGGCGGTTTGATAATTTTGATCTAATTGGAGATTGATAATAAAATTGAAGCGTGTATGATTTCCATCTCCTAGAATTCTGATGGATCTTTAGTAAAATATCTTTATAAAAATTGCTTGCCTCTTTGCAGTCAGCAGGAGCCGGCCCTTTAAGAGTTGGTAACGCCGGGGATGTTTTGTGGGCTTCCCCGCCATGTGATTGGCTGACAGAGTGATCACTAGAGATGAGATTTGTCGACCTGAGCGCCAATCAGCTGGGTCATGCATATAAACAAAGGGGGCGGGATGCTGGTGATGTCATTGCTTTTATATGGGTTCTATGATCATGTCACACACCAATCAATTCACCTTAAAGTGGAACTCTACTCCCTCGCCGCCCCCTGACTTCTTCTCCTCCTCCATGTTCTGATCATCATTTTGATTGGCCGGGTGAAGGATATACCACTTTTCTGCATGTGCTGGGGGTGCGGCAGTTGCTGAATTTCTAAGCTGAGCTGTATGGACAGGCAGGCAAGACCATAGACCCCGCGTGACTCTTCTGTAGCAGAAAGCCTGCCTGGTAACAAAGTTTTATTTTCAGAATTAAGTTTCCCTTTAGATCTCACTCGCTGATTGAATAACCATACTGAAATGTATTTTGAAAGCGCTTGCATACCCATGCATTAACACAGCGATAAAACTCGCGCTTAAAAAAGGCGCATGAGCTACTCTGCCGTATTTGTTGCGCTTTGAAATGAATGGTCTGTGCTATGTGTGCGGGCAAAACCGCGCATGTGTGTGGTGTGATTTTGCACGCATTCATGCAGCGATAATGCTGGCTACACGTTGGAGAATTTTCTTGTACAATTTTACTTTAGATTTACCAAAACCATATAATAAGAGGTCACACCTAATCACTTTCCATTTGTGTGCAATCAGGCAGGCCCTTACATAGTTAAAGTATATGTAAGAGCCCGTTCACACAGGGGGCGACTTGCGCACCAACTTGTGTTGCCCCAAGTCGCTTGACATCTGAAATCCCATTGAAGTGAATGGGAGCCGTCTTAAAGCGATTGTATACTTGAAAAAAAAAAACCAAACAAAACAAAAAAAAAACCTGTAAGGCAAAGGCATAATGAGCTAGTATGCAGCGCATACTAGCTCATTATAAAATACTTACCTTAGAACGAAGCTCCGACGGGTCCGTTCGGTCCCCGCAGAGGGAGCTGACATGTTCCCTTGGGGTATCCTTCCGGGTTCAGCTGTGAGTGGCCGAAGCCGCGAGACGTCACTCACGCGTGGGAGCTCCTCTTTCTGGCAAGGTCCGGCGCTATGCGCCGGGCCTTCACCGGGACATCACGGTGCATGCGGCGGGACATCAGCAGCCACATGAAGTGGGAATATCAGGTACAGGTTTAGGAGATATTCATTTTACCTACAGGTAAGCCTTATTATAGGCTTACCTGTAGGTAAAAATCAGTAAAAGGGGTATACAACCACTTTAAAGAAGAAGTAAACCCAGATGGGGTTTACTTCTGCTGTATTCCCCTGCAAAGTAGATGCATAATGGGCTACTATGCATCGCATAGTAGCCCATTATGTGCCACTTACCTGCAAACAAAGCCAGCGACGTCCAGCACTGTCCCCTGTGCAGGTGGCGTCCATCTTCTGCCCCTCTTCCTTTTGGGGCCACGACTTTGGTTCTGTGACTTTGGTTCTGTGAGTCGCGTGACGTCACTCCCGTGCTAGACACAGCACGATCACAGTGAAGAAACGGCACGGAGGCGCATGTGGTGAATTGATTTTGGCACATGCGAGTACACTGTATATCGCCTAAACCATGCAGGTTTAGAAGATATGCAGGGCACCCACGGGTAAGCCTTATCATAGGCTTACCTGTAGGTTAAAGTGGTTGGCACGAGTTGACAACCACTTTAATGTACAGCACTGAAGTCGCTCCGACTTCAGAAGAGGTTCCTGTATGACTTCAAGGCGACGCCTATCCGACTTGTGCCCATAGAATTCAATGGAAGTCGCCTCCAAGTCGGATCCCCTATCTATATTGAAGCGACTTACAGGAAAAAAAGAAGAATTTAACAAGGCAACCCCCCTCCCTCCCTTCTCTGATTGGCCGCAGGCAAAGTCGCCTGGCATGGAGTCACGTTGTAAGTCGCCTGAAGTCGCGCTAAAGTCGCCTTGAAAGTCACCTAGCAAGGTCCACCAAAGTCAGATCCCCCTGTGTGAATGCGGGCTAAAGGTTCGTTTTTTAAAAAAAAAATAAAACATGTCAAGCTTACTTCCTCTGTGCAGTGGTTTTGCACAGAATGGCCCCGATCCTCTTCTTCTGGGGTCCCTCAGTGGCATTCCTGGCTCCTCCTCTTCTTGAGTGCCCCATTGGAGAGCCGCTCTCCCTTGGGGCACCCATGCAGGCGCGCTCCTGTGTCCTGCTGCTGTGTCCATTGACACAGACAGCAGGACTTGGCCCCGCCCCCAAGCTCCCATGTCATTGGATTTGATTGACAGCAGCGGGAGCCAATGGATCCTGCTGCTATCGATCTATCCAATGAGGACCCGAGACACCGGCTGGAGCGGGTGTGCTCATCCCCGTTGCTGGAACAATCGGGTTCAGGTAAGTAAAGGGGGGCTGCTGCAGTACAGGAGGTTTTTCACCTTAATGTATAGAATGTATTAAGGTGAAAAACCTTGAGGGGTTACAACCTCTTTAATCTAAAGGAAATTAAACAAGAAGATTGTATGATGTATGGCCAGCACAATGATTTGATTATCCAAAGACTGTATTCATGTAAATGCGGCCTTATGATCAGATAATTGTGCATATCGTGTCCCTCAGTCTGGGGTTATCCAGCACTTTCCCTTTTTTTGCGGTATGTAAACCATGACAACAAACTTCCCTTATTTTCTCCCTTTTTGGTGTGTAAAAGTAGAAGAAAACTCTAACTATATCTATTCTTAAAATTGTTCCCTCCCTCCTATCTATCCAGACTAACCTGTATAGAAAAGATCTGTATACTTGCCTATTTTTAATCTGTTTGGGTCCGGTCATATGATCCTGCAGCTCCGGCTTCCTTGTGTCAGTGAGTGGCTGCTGCAGGGGAGAGGAGGGAACACCGACAATGTGCACTCCCTTACACAGAGCTGCTGGATCACAAGAGAGCACCAGAGTGGAATAAAAATAGGAAAGTATACAGATATTTTGTTATATACAGGGTAGGCGGGAGAGGTAGGGGAGGGGGTGGAGGGAACATTTTAAAGAATAGATATAGAGAAAAAAAGGAGGGTTGGTATTTTGGACGAGGCATGTTGGACATACCTGGTAGCAGGGTGGATTTGATTTAAATCACTAGTAAAAAGGCTTGATTTAAATCATATTTTTTATAGAGCAACTGTCATCTCTGTCCTGCAGCGGCTCCTCCTCTGACCCGCTGTTGACTCTCCCATTCACTTTAATGGGACGGCTGGTGATGCGCAGTGACACAACAAGGCGAGGGAAGTGGCGGCAGCAGGTGAGTGGATGCCCGCTAACAGGCGCTGCCATGATGAATCTGAAATGACAGGTGCTCTTTAAATGTAAGGACTTATTTTTGCTGGTAATTAGAATCTTTAATATGTGCAAACAAAATGAAGGTTTCCTATTTAGAATAATAAGCTGTCAGGTTAGTAAAACAGCAATATCAGAACAGATTCAATCATACAGTTTGTAGTGTACATAGATTTGCAAAACGATGGAATAAAGGAATATTCCTGAACATTGTTTTATCTCATGGTTACTGTGACATTGTGTGAATGCATCAATGCAGTGCATGATATCTCAGCTTGCAGAGCTTGGATTCATTGAATGAGTTTACCAAAAATGTAACTATTGCAGAATATACAGCCTCATACTACATAACTAAGCTCCATTTCATGCTGAATACACTAAATGATTAATATATCTTAAATAGAAGACTATCTTTAAATAGATTTTTACTCCAAAAGCATTTTTATTAAAATAAGTTTGATAAAAATCAAAAAAATCCGATCTAAATAAAAAAAAATCTGATTTAAATAAAAAAATCATTGATTTTTTTTCCACCCTGACTGGTAGTCAAAACAGCTTTTAAAAACGTTTATGATTATTCACATAGAGCCATGCATGACATGACGTTATCAGATTAGTACATACGGTACATAAAATGGAAAACCATAACAATAACAGGTTACAAACCATAATGCATATGAGTAATAGCATGGCATGTTGCATAGTAAATGTGGGAGAACATCCTCCATAGTACAGGAGTGCTAAAAACTGATAAAATAAAATAGTTCTTCACCCGCCCCTGATGAAGTGGAATTTATCCACAGAAAAGTGTCGGGCCTTATTAGAGATGCAATATGGTCTTTAGATCGCCTTACATGCTCTTCATTTTCTCAGTACTATTTTATTTTGGTGGTGGAGGTGTTCTGTAGTCCTGTTCTAGGATAACAATGCTGCTTCTAGATACAGTCCAGTGAGTGAGAGCTCTCATCCTAGGATAGTACACACTGGGCGTCCAATCCCAGCGCTTTCCTCAACAAGGGAAGCACAAGTAGGATAGCCCAGCCGCCTATTATATAATTTATATATACTATTAGTATACTAGTATAATATATATATATATATATATATATATATATATATATATATATATATATATATATATATATATATATATATATTATATACTAATATATAGTCTATTGCCATCTATTGCTGGATGCAGCTGTACTGGGTGGTACTCACATTTGGCCTAGGTTCACATTGATGCGATTTGGCAAACGATTTGACATGTCAAATTGCATGCCAAATCGGCGGCTATTGCCCACAGTGGCACTGTCCGAATTCTGTACTACTTTTGGCGAACTCAGGTGCGATTTCCATAGACATCTGTGCAGGTAACCGCACCGGACTGACACGCAGGAATGAAATCATGCGAGTTCAGTGTAAACCCAGGCTTAGGCTTGAATGATTTCAGAAATGTGTGCCCGGAATGTCTGGATGGTGCCCCTGTGCCCCACAGCTGCACAAAAACACCTGGATTGGACTGCACACCCAGTGTGCAAAGGTGAAAAAAGAAAACGAATGCAGCCACCACATCTGAGGCCACAGGCACCCCGGGTGTTTAGCCCTGGTGCATGAAACGCCAGTATTTTGGTACGGGTGTCCAGCCCCACCTCCGACAACCTGACAAACTCTATAGGAGTCTGACAGCCGCCGTGGCCGGACGGTGCACCGAGCAGGACAGACATTAGGGCAGTATGTGCCCGGGGACAAATGCTCAGAATGCAGGCTGATTGCCCTTCGTTCTGAGCTCAGCTACACATCTGAATGTAATCTCATGCTGTTGAGCAATGGTTGATAATCACCTCGTTTGTGATGTGTTGAATTGTTTGCAATCTATTATGAACAAGGCAATTGACAACAAGAATGTAAATTGCCTAGAAGCTTGAGATTAAAATTGCCAGGGTAGCCAAGACCAAGCAATCTTCGGCTTTAGATAGACTTTAAAGAGACCCTGTCACCTTTCGTTTCAACCACAATCTTCCCATAAGAATTCTATATGCATTTAAAGAGGAAATAAACCCAGATGGGGTTTACTTCCTCTATGGCCCCCTGTAAAGTAGAAACATAATGAGCTACGATGCATCGCATAGTAGCCCATTATGTGCCACTTACCTGCAAACGAAGCCTGCGATGTCCATCGATGTCCCCTCTGCTGGCGGCATCCATTTTCTGCCCCTCTTCCTTCCGGGGCCGCAACTCCGGCGCTGTGACTGGCCGGAGTCGTGTGACGTCACTCCCGCGCATGCGCGCGGGAGCCGCCAGTCATGTCATGGTCGCAGTGGAGGAACGGCACATGTGCCGACATGACGTCAGCACAGCTTCAACACTGCATATCTCCTGAACCACACCTACAGGTAAGCCTTATCATAGGCTTACCTGTAGGTTAAAGTGGTTGTCACAAGTTGACAACCACTTTAATGGATTCTATGCATGTTATTTACCTATAAAATCCTCCCTTGTGTAGACATCCAAAAACCCAGAGACCACTGGTGCCGTCATCTTGGATGTAATGTCAGCAGACCCGGCCGAGCCAAAGCTTTCACTAGGGAGAAACTCCATAGCAGTGGTCTCCAAACTGTGGCCCGCGGGCCATATGTGGCCCCTTGGGGAATGAATTCCTCCCAATGACACCAAAGATAGTGCACAATTACTCCCACTGACACTAAAGATGGGGCATTGTTTGTTTGTTTTTTTCCACTGACATCGGGACCTTTTCTACTCCCAGTGGCCCTAGACTGGCCCCCCAAAAGTTTTAAGAACAGTAAGCTGGCCCTTTATTTAGAAAGTGTGGAAACCCCTGCTCTATAGATTCTATAGTACTCGGCATTCCAGGCATACGTCTCTGAATAGAATAATGTAGGAAAGATGATCCGCACATCGGTTGTTGCTCTTAAGAAATCTTAATTTTATTGGAAAGCCACAATGTAAAAACAGATAAAATCATTTGACGCGTTTCAGCCTATAAGGCCTTAGTCATAACAAAAATAATATATGACTAAGGCCTTATAGGCTGAAATGCGTCAACTGATTTTATCTGCATTTGTACATTGAGGCTTTCCAATATGAAGAGCAACAACCGGTGTGCGGATCATTTTTCTACATTATTCTACTCAGCCAATGACTGTGGATCGAGCATCCGGGAGCTTTGTCATCAATATGTTGTATGTGTAGTAGCACTGATTTTTCTGTTTGCATATGTCTCTGAATGCATACAGCCCTAAACACCAGTACTACTCGGTATGACATCCAGCCCCTGCATATTTCAACATGTCCTAGATTTTGACAGGCTGCTGTCAGTGGGGCTGGACGCACACAAGCGCCTGAATTTGTCATACGCAGGCCAAAGTGCTAGTGTAACCTAAACAATCCAGTCAACTTCTTTTTAATCAGTTGTTGGTAAATCTAAAGGATATGTTATCCTAAACCCTAAGGCCTTGTGTACACTTGTGGTTGTGGGGTAAAAAGACATGGCTGAGCTGCGTTTTTACTGCCCCCCAACCACTTTCTCTTTAGCTGCATAGGCAGTGCATGGCTGCGATGCTGCAAAGATTATCTCCTGTTGTGCAGTAGTAGCCATTCATGTCAATGGGCAGCCGTACACCCCACCTGCAGCTCCCCGGGTGCAGATAAATACCAGGATGTTCATACCCCGGTATACACAGCTTGCTGAAAGTGAAGGAGCTGAATTTGTGTCAGACCCTTGCAATATTGGCGGTTGTCTGAGCGCTTTGTCTGCCCATCCTGTTATGATGTGTGTTTTGCTCAAGGCACCCGGACAACTTTCAGAACACTTCCTGAGCTCAGGATTCAGATCCTTGTCAGTCTTACAGAAGATACAATGTCTGCTTGATCTTCATTCTTCACTTTTACCATCACATTTTTTTCTTTCGCTTTGTTCCAGCTGGAATGCCAATTTAGGCAGCTAACATGTTCATAGGAACTAGAAATCATCAATCATGTCTATGCAGGGGGAACATAAGCTGTCTGGTATCTGGATCCGCATCTAAAGTCCAGCAGTTAAAGCCTAATGGGCTGATAACAAACAGATTCCTCCATCCACACAAATGAGGTGGATGGAAGATTCCCCCTCACGAGACATTCTCTCCACTGTCAGAATACATAGATGAGCAGCTGCAGCCACTGATCGACAAAAGTTTTCCAGCTTGTGGGATGGCCACACATGGATCAGAATTTGGTGGGCTTCTGCTGAACTGGCTGAATTGTGATCCATCTATGGCCAGCTTTACTCCACAGAAATAAAAATAAATCTACCCTTGTAGTGGGGCTTCCTGCACTGCAGGGGTTAATGCTCATTTAGTCAGGGGGCAGTTGATTAACCTTTCACTGCCTGTATGTGCGACAGCAAAGATGGTGGGCTTTAATAGCCGCACGCTGCACCTACAGTATCACACAAAAGTGAGTACACCCCTCACATTTTTGTAAATATTTTATTCTATCTTTTCATGTGACAACACTGAAGAAATGACACTTTGCTACAATGTAAAGTAGTGAGTGTACAGCTTGTATAACAGTGTAAATTTGCTGTCCCCTCAAAATATCTCAACATACAGCCATTAATGTCTAAACCGCTGGCAACAAAAGTGAGGACACCCCTAAGTGAAAATGTCCAAATTGGGCCTAAAGTGTCAATATTTTTTGTGGCCACCATTATTTTCCAGCACTGCTTTAACCCTCTTGGGCATGGAGTTCACTGAAGCTTCACAGGTTGCCACTGGAGTCCTCTTCCACTCCTCTATGATGACATCACGGATCTGGTGGTTGTTAGAGACCTTGCTCTCCTCCACCTTCAGTTTGAGGATGCCCCACAGATGCTCAATAGGGTTTAGGCCTGGAGACATGCTTGGCCAGTCCATCACCTTTACCCTCAGCTTCTTTGGCAAGGCAGTGGTCGTCTTGGAGATGTGTTTGGGGTTGTTATCATGTTGGAATACTGCCCTGCGGCCCAGTCTCCGAAGGGAGGGGATCATGCTCTGCTTCAGTATGTCACAGTGCATGTTGGCATTCATGCTTCCCTCAATGAACTGTAGCTCCCCAGTGCAGCCCTAGACCATGACACTCCCACCACAATGCTTGACTGTGGGCAAGACACACTTGTCTTTGTACTCCACACCTGGTTGTCGCCACACATGCTTCACACCATCTGAAAAAATAAGTTTATCTTGGTCTCATCAGACCACAGGACATGGTTCCAGTAATCCATGTCCTTAGTCTGCTTTTCTTCAGCAAACTGTTTGCGGGCTTTCTTTTGCATCGTCTTTAAAAGAGGCTTCCTTCTGGGACGACAGCCATGCAGACCAACTGGATGCAGTGTGCGGCGTATGGTCTGAGCACTGACAGGCTGACCCCCCACCCCTTCAACCTCTGCAGCAAAGCTGGCAGCACTCATACGTCTATTTCCCAAAGACAACCTCTGGGTATGACGCTGAGGACGTGCACTCAACTTCTTTGGTCGACCATGGCAAGGCCTGTTCTGAGTGGAACCTGTCCTGCTAAACCACTGTATGGTCTTGGCCACCGTGCTTCAGCTCAGTTTCAGGGTCTTGGCAATGTTGATATCCTCAGAGAGTTCTTTGCCATGAGGTGGCATGTTGAACTTCCAGTGAGAGCGATAACACCAAATTTAACACACCTGCTCCCCATTCACTTCTGAGACCTTGTAACACTAACGAGTCACATGACACCGGGGAGGGAAAATGGCTAATTGGGCCCAATTTGGACATTTTCACTTAGGGGTGTACTCACTTTTGTTGCCAGCTTTTTAGACATTAATGGCTGTGTGTTGAGTTATTTTGAGTGGACAGCAAATTTACACTGTTATACAAGCTGTACACTCACTGCTTTACATTGTAGCAAAGTGTCATTTCTTCAGTGTTGTCACATGAAAAGATATAATAAAATATTTACAAAAATGTGAGGGGTGTACTCACTTTTGTGAGATACTGTATATGACCATGGCCGGCAAGGTTTTTGTGCTAGGAACAAATGACTGAGCTGTCATAGTCCGCTTTTGTTCTCCAAGCTCCCAATCATGTGACAACCAATCACAGTGTAGAGAAAAGGAAACCTGTAGGGAGACCAGGCAATGTTTCTACAATTAAGCCCTGTTGGGTGAAACATGATCACCACTGGGGTTTTTATTTAAAAAAAAAAATACCGAAAATTTTGAAACAAAAAGTTTTTCTTTGTTTCTGTCACAAAACTTTGTAAATAAGTATGTTTTCTCTATCACTGATGGGCACTGATGAGGCAGTACTGATTGGCACTGATGAGGTGGCACTCATGGGCACTGATGATGAGGCACATATATGCAGCACTGATAGGTGGCACTTATATGCAGCACTGATGGGCACTGATATGCAGCAGTGATGGGATACTCATGGGCGGCACTAATGGGCACTGATAGGAGGCACTGATGGGCACTGATAGGTGGCGGTGATAGATGGCAATGGTGGGCACTGATAGGTGGCACTGGTGGGCACTGTTGCACAGCACTGAAAAGGAGGCACTGGCAGGCATCAGAGATGGGCACTGAGTGCTAGACATGTGCAATTCGTTTCGTTCCAAATTTATTTTTTTAACAAATTTTGACAAATTAGTTAATTTGGAAGTATCCGAATTAACGAAAATCAGTTTACCATATTTTTCTGAATATTCGTAAATTCAAATAGTTGTATATTCGTAAATTCTAAAATTCAGAAACCCTAAAATTTGAAAATCTTGAAATAATAACTAACTATTAAATTATAGGTATTGGAATTAAACTTTTTATTATTATTATTTATTATTAATTTGTTCTGTTCCATTTGTTTAGATGCGGCATCATTATTTCAAATAATTCGTATCTTCGGATAAATCCGTATTCGTTATGTTCACTAACTGCCAAATTTGAAATTCCAATACCTATAATTTAATAGTTTGGTATTATTAGTTAGTTAGTTATCATTTCGGATTTTCGAATTTTTGAATGACCTGAGAAACAAATATTTCAGCAGCGCACAAGTCTACTGAGTGCCATCCCTATTGGGCATTTAGTGCCTTACCTGGTGGTCCTGTTTGGGCTCCCTGGTGGCCCTGGGTGGGCACATCCCTGGTGATCCTGGGTGGGCTCCCTGGTGGGGTGGTCCCGGGTGGCAATCAGCACAGACTCCCCCTTGTCAGTAGAGCCGCCGATCGGCTCTCATCTACTCGCGTCTGCAGACACGAGTAGAGGAAAAGCCAATACACGGCTCTTCCTGCTTACACTGTGATCAGCTTGGTTGCCCCAAATAAATTCTATTCTTTTCACTACAAAGTCGCTTGCAATTAGATGGGGGATCTGACTTGGAGGCGGCTTCCATTGAATTCTATGGGCACAAGTCGGATAGAAATCGCCTATAAGTAGTACAGGAACCTTTTCTGAAGTCGGAGCAACTTCAGTAGTGAACATTAAGACGGCTCCCGTTCACTTCAATTGGATTTCATTTGTCAAGCGACTTGGGACGACTTGAGGCGACTCAAGTCATCCCTGTGTGAATGGGCACTAAAAGATAGTTAAAATGAAGCTCCACTTTCACAGATGAAAATGTAGCATATAATATACCATTGATAGACAGCCCATAGTAATTTAATGGTATTAAAGATTATTTCCTTTTCAATCTACAGCACTGTAATTTTCTGTAAAATCCAATGCAATATGGCAACCTGAAGGCTTTCTCTACAACACTGGGGTACAGAACACCCCCAGAGATGTCATTTCCTGCTTGCGTGATTGGCTGTAGAAGTCTCTACTAAGATGCAAGTCAAATTTTAGGCATCTCATGCAGTGGGAAATTCGGTTTTTGTGAAATACTCCCAAGGGTTAAATACTTCTGAAGGGTTGCCAACACTGTAGCTTTTCTCATCAGAAACTAAGAGTGCACCAGTGGATTATAATGAACCAGACCCTCCAATTCAGATTCAGTCTACAAAAGACATAGTGAAAAAAACAGCTTCTACCTCAGAGCAGAAAAGCGTAGGAATCAGCTACAAAGATTGATAAAATCAGCCAGAGGGGATTGTCTTTCTCTCTGCAAAAGTGGAATCACACTTTAAAGTATATTTAGATTTTATGCTTGTGTGTTAAGTCATTTGGTTGTTGAAGTTAAAAGATTGGTTCAACATGACTTACATTTTGTTTATTTTATACTTCCCCAGTGGTCTTGTCTAAGATGGCTGCTATTAAGGCGCTCCAGCAGTGGTGCAAGCAACAGTGCGATGGGTATCGGGATGTCAGCATCACAAACATGACCACATCCTTCCGGGATGGACTGGCATTTTGTGCCATACTACATAAACACCGACCGGATCTTATGTGAGTGTTTTTGTTTTAATTCGTACTAAGAGTCATTTTAATTTTCTACATAGTGATATGTTGAAGTTAGTGGTTTTCTTTTTTCGAAAAAAAAAAAAAAGCTTGGTTAACAATTCAGGTCGCTTGTCTCTTCTATAACGATGGCCATTGACTGGGAAGGAATCTTGGCTGATATTACAAAGATCTAAATGGTGATAGTCTTCATATGTATGGGTCATAAACAATCATTGCGGGTCTCTTGCATTGGTCAAATAAATGTGAACATTTCTGTTGCTCAAGATCCAGGTTTCACTAATAATGCTGGTGTTAGGCTTTGTCAATGAACAGACTCCTGGATGAACTTCCTTACTTCACACATATGCATACAAGATTCAGTGCATAATGGAGGATCTCCCTATTGCTTACATACGGGGCCTTACTGGGAGCACTGGGTTAGTATTCAGTGATGTGTTTTCAAGCACAGTCAAAAAGAATATTGCCCAGAAAAGTCCAAGGTGTCCAGTCGCTAGTGATGCCAAGACCAGCCTTCTGTAGTCAGCTGATATGATCTTTGATTCCCTATTTCCAGGAGATTATTGCATAGGAGCACAAACAACACCAATATTGGGTGACTATCTCTACTTGTGTGTGCTTGGCTTTACTCTCCATGATAGAGTGGGAATTTCAGTTATCCTGAAGCCACTCTGTGAAGATCTACTGCTCCTTCCAAAGTGGCTGGAGTTGGCTTTACCTTTTATACAGATACTATCTGAAAAGATTTTCTCTTGGAGCTGTCTTGGGCAGAGTTGGGAGAAGACTTGTAGAAAGACATAAATACATCAAGGGGGTGAATAAGGTTCAGGAGGGCAGTCTTTTCAATATGAAACCAAAATCAAGAACACGGGGACATGACCTCAAACTAACTGGGGGGAAGTTAAAAACGAATCTTAGAAAGTATTATTTTACTGAAAGGGTGGTTGATGATTGGAATAAACTACCAACAGAGGTTGTGAGACAGTCAACAGTAAATGGCTTTAAACATGCTTGGGATAAACATAAATCCATAGTCAAACAACAAGGTTAATGTAAAAAAAAAAATATATATATATATAAAAATAAATAAATAAAAAGTGGCAGACTCGATGGACTACTCAGTCTTTTTCTGCCGTCACGTTTCTATGTTTCTATGTAAGACCTCTGGAGTACTTTATCTTAGATAATAACACAGTGTCACTAAAGGCAAAATTTGTTTTAGTTTTGGATAGAGTGGTTTTATTGCTGTCTGTTTCCCCATTAGGGAGATTCACCCTGTCTATTTGTCATGTTTAACGCTATCATTGAAAGTGAAATTAGAAGAAAATCCCAAATTTTGGGTTGAAATCAGAACAAGAATAGAGGGGAAATCTTCCAACGGGAACACTTGTTCTGGTGACCCTGATGACACACTTGGATTGCCTAACTTTGGAGGAATTTCCTCTTACTTCCTGTTTTGGCTATGGAACAAGAAGTGAAGGGAAATCTCCCCGATTGGACACAGATGTCAAAAAAGAAAAAAAACTTGACGGGGGTTATAACTCACCCTTACTCTATCTAAAATGGAAAAAACGTTTAAATCTGGTTCACACTGGTGTGATTTTCAGATGCAATTTGAGTCACACAGAAACGAATGACAATAGACATCACATTGTTTTCAATGGTGTCCGTTTACATCAATGTGACTCAGAACGCAACGATTTTGGAAAATGTTCCTGCAGTACTTTGGTGCGATTCCAACTCAGTTTGGGCCTATAGAATATATAAACCACATCCAAGTAGCGCTACATTATCACACTGAAATTCAGATCAAAATCGGATTACAGCAGTGTGAACACTTTAAAGGAGAAGTCCAGCCAAAGCTTGTTTGGCTGGGTTTCTCCTATGGTTCACAGGACTGCAATCCGTTTTGCACTCCTGTGCCCGTATTCAGCAGAGAGCGGACTGAAGTCTGCTCTCTGCTGATGTCACGGATGTCCATTCATGCACAGCGTCATCCCGATTTCGGAGTCTGGATCCGCCAGGTGCATGGACTGTCACCCGTCTCAGCCCCTCTGCGAGCCACTGAGAGCCTGAGACGGCCCGCTCCATCCACAGCTCAGCGCTCCAGGGAGCCCAGAGGGAGATGGGCTGAGAGCTGTGACTGACAGTCTACAGCTCTCTGCTCACGGAGCTGTGAAAACTGAGTGATCAGCGATGTTCAATCGCTCGGTTTTCAATGCAGAGTCGCCGGGAGACAGATGCAGCATTGGACCCATGCTGCATCCAATTAGGTAAGTATAAATGGGGAAAAAAACAGAAACCCATACTTCTCATTTAAGGAAAGAGCACAGTAGATAGGACCCTCTGTAGCTTTGTTGATAGGCCTGGACTATCATCTGGCCTTCACCAGAAGACCTAACATGTCCCAATACCCTACCCTAGGTATGTTTAACCTTTGCAATACAAAAAACTTATTTTTGGGTATTTTTGAGGATCTTCAAATCCTTAGCCATTCCAAAACTCTCTGACATATATTGTATTTCTATGCTAGGAAGACCATACTCCTTACCTAGAAACAACTGTCCTCTCTTTCTTTATCAGAATGCAAGAGAGTGACAAATATAACCTTACCCAAGTACAAATTAACCTATGAACTGAGGAACAAACCTCAGAAATTTGACAAGCTATAGGGTTCATGGACTAATTCTCACTCTGCGTTTCCCAATTCAACATCTGGTGTACCTGATTAATGGTAAAACTTCTTCATTTCATTTTCAATTGATTTTTATTAGTATTAACAAAGGCTGATACATGGGACATATATCACCAGCCACTTGCCTCAGGGCCCGTTCACACCATAGAAACGCAGTCCGGATGCGTTCCGGATGCTTTTCTGCATGCACGTTTTTGGCGCTTTTCCGGTCCGTTCCGGTGCGTTTTTGATGCAGTCCAGTGCAGTTTTTTCCCCCTTTTTTCTTAGGACATGTGCATTCCAATGCATTTTTGGTGCATGTAGGTGCATTCCAGTGCGTTTTTGGTGCATGTAGGTGCATTCCAGTGCATTTTTGATGCATTTTACCGCATTCCAGTACAGTTCAGTGCATGAAAAATGCAGCATGTTCTACTTTTTTTTCTGGAGCTGGAACTGACTGGAACTGACTGGAACTGTCTGCACTGGTGTGAACTATGCCATTGGAAACCATATAACCTACTTTCCATGCATTTTTGATGCAGAATAAAAATGTACTGGACTGCATGTGGTGTGAACTGGCCCTCAAAGCATGGCTGATCATTTTCACAATTAATTAATAAAAATAAAAGCAAAAAGTGAGTAGCTACTCATGTAGTCATGTAGTGTCTTATTAAAAAGCCAGAATGCAAAGTGAAGACAGTTGCTTGAAGCACCATACATGAAATCATTTCGGAAAAGTAATGAAAAAAGTGACAGAATAATTTTTTGTAGGATAAGCATTGACAAAATTAAATAAGTTTGACCAAAACCATTGCAGTTTCCTTTCAACTATTCATTTTGTTTTATACAAAATTCTCCGAGCATTATGGTCAGTCTTTGCTGTATTTTCCTCCCCTTGTGTGGGTGGAAGCCATCTTCAGAAGCCAAATAAATGTAGCATTCATTAGGCTCTCAAAGACTGCTGGACAGAGGGATGAAAATAACCATGACGAGGGTGTTGGCAAGGCTGGAAAATGTGAAAAACACTGCATCTTTGAGTTGTGTGAAGAACTGTCCACCCCCACAACATGTTTTCCAGAAAACACTGTCAAACATCTAAACTGACTTTATTTAAGTGGTTCTCAGAAACATAAGTGAATTTTCTGCCTTTCTGACTAAAACATGAGGCAGATGGGCAAGCTGAAAATGAATAGGTCAGCATTCAGCAATAGGTCTATTGATTAAAAGGGTTTGAAAGAAGAACTGTCCACATCCAGCTAGTACAATGCTTGGCAACCCTTTGCATTTTGGTGGCCTCACATGTGGCTTTTGGTACCTCCAGTAGGTTGTACATGATACCATCTTTTGGTTTTGCTTGACAATAGGGAAATGGGGAATAATATTGTTTTGGACTGTGACATTTACTATCCTAGTGCAGTCTTTCCAGTTGGGGCACGACTATGCCCCTAGAACAGCTTTTCTCAAACGGGGTTCTGTGGAACCTCGGGGTTCCTCCACAGTAATGCGCACCGGTGCCACCATTGGAAGGAACCACCTCTACCCTGACAATCAAAGTAAATAGTAATTTCCAAATAGACCACCAATCTGAAGGATCACTACAACTTTAAATGTTTATAGGTGCCTGATACAAATACCAATACTTTTTCTTAAGTATTCGCTGATACCAATTACTAATGCCTATTTTTCGTGTCATGGTGGTATAGCGGTAGAGCACTTGCCAGAGCTTCTGCGGTCCGGATATCACGTCTCACACTGCCGCTCCCTCGTGCAATGTCCTCCTGCGTCTCTCTCGATAAGACCCGGTTTTGCGTTTTGAACCGCATCCGATTTGCATGACTAAAATCATTTTCTATGGAACTGGTTCACATATGTGTGGGCTGGCTGCAGTACGATTTTTAAAAAAAGAGTCTGCATCAGATGCGATTTGCAACCCAGTTCAGGTGCGATTTCTGATGTCATGCACTAACAATTTGTACTAGAATCGCACCTAAACCGCTGATCTAAACTGCCCCGGACTCTTTTACAAATCGCACTGCAAACCTGCCCCACTCATATGAGAAACCCAGGCTAAAGGCGGTGGTTACAAATAGAAGTACTCGTCAAATGCTTAGTAGCCACACCAATACTGGTGCAACGCTACTTTTAAGTCACTATTTCAGAACATGCATGCAGATAAGATGCTTTCTTTGATTTTCAGTTTCATACATATTCAGCTTCAGTAATACAGAAAGCACTGAACCCAGTAGTGTAGCATAATATCCAGGCAAATAGCATTTTCGAAAGGCAGCCAGCAGTTTTTCTCAGGAAAGATTTATGTTAAACAAAATGTAACGCACGTGCAGAGCACTGCCCCATTATTTTCAAGGGGATTTTCTGCTTAGCATTTGTGCTGCCGTTTCCAGGAAGCGTATATTCCATAGGCAGTAATAGCGCCGTATATAAAATGCGGGATACATGAATTTTGCATGTGCTTTAATGTATGCAGTTGCATGCAAATGCCTTTCACCTTGAGCAATGCCTACAGAAAGCATGCAAAATGTAAAAGGAATGCACTTTAAAAGCCATTTTCATAAATGAACATGTATTTCATCTTAACAGTATGCCCGAAACCTGAGCCGGTGATGTTAAAACCATCTGCAGTGGGGATGTTTGCTATCCCTAGGCAGTCTGTATCAATTATTAGATGGACAAACATTGCAACATTAATATTCCCAGTGTTGTTGCAAATTTGACTTCCTTTCTCCTCCTAGCTCTTCAGAAGTATAGAAGTTACTTGTACAATACTTTGTTTCTCATGGCCACATGCAACCTTGGGTCCACCAGGGAAATACCAACCGTCTCATCCCTGTTCTTTTCTTACTTTCACTGGGACAGTGACTCATTGCAACACATTTAGTAATCCTTCAAAACAAAAATTTGCCAGCAGGTAGGGTCCTTGGAAGTCTCTTCTTTCAAAGAAAACATTACCTGTTAGCTTTTTTTTCATCTGTACACTGCTTGCGGTGTATGCAAGGCACAGTGTACAGCTCTGATATATTACCAATGCCAGGAATGGAACCAGGTGCTGAGATGTTGCATTATTAATGCTTGCCCGCGGGGCAGGGCCAGGACAAGGGGTGGGAAGGAGGGGAGGCTGCCCTAGGCGCAGTGGTTTACTGTATGGATAGGGGCGCCTGTGAGCTCAGTCTGGTACAAGCAGATAACTGAGTTCCCACATAATGAAGGAAGGTGGGGCCCAGTTTGGATTCTTTGCTCTGGGCGCTGGATGACCTTGTCCCGGCACTGCCAAGGGGTGAAGTAAGATGACGGTCCTAGAAGAAGACGAAGATCTCCCAGCACTGGTGGGAGCAGAGTGGATGCACATTGTGGAAAATGCTGCTTGCACCCACAACTATTCACTTTCTCTAGGATAGGTTCACTTTAGAATACAAGCTCCCTAACCAGTTCCAAGCTTACACCCCCTACTTACTTCTTTCCCAACGTGACAACCTCCCATGGTGTTTCCAGCCTTGGTTTGTAGATCTTCTGATGCTGCTTGTATATTTCCTTAGCCTTGGATAGTAACACCTAACTTCAAAAGTATGGGTACAGCTTATTCAAGACTGTGGGAGCCCACTAACTACGGAAATAGGTAAGTAGACACCAGGGCGCAGCAGACATAGACTAGAATAGATTAGGGGACTAGGGTGGGGTTCTCTGGATTTTTTTTTTTTATGTAAACCTATCCTTTGTTGCCCCCCCTGCAGCTGCTTATATGTGTCTTCTTTCATTGGCCCACTGCTCCCTGCACCCTGGGAAGTACATACATGGTCCAGTGTTTGACTTTCTTCCTTTCCTCCTGCATGATGTTGTACTTGGAAGTTGGCTGCTTGGGCACCCATATAAGAAAGTGGGGAGAATCCTTAGACCTGCTATTTCTCATGGGTGAATAGAGCAGCAGGGGGATAATGGGATGGTTAGTATTGGCACTTTTAGGAGGCCAACAGTTGCTTTATTCTGCTGATGGTTTAATTTTTTATTTTATTTAGTAGGTGTTTATTAAGGAGGTTTTTGGTCATAGACAAAAAAAGAAAGATAAAACCAGGTTGTCTAATGTTTTGCAATAGCATGTGTATAGCCCTGAGCAACTGCATCTCCTTGTTCGGGTGGGTAGCCTGCAGGCTGTAATACATTGGCTTAATCTCTTGCTTTTAATGCCCCCTCCCTGAAACCCGTGTGAATGAGCCCTTAAGCTGAACTCTACAGTTAAAATACACGTTTACCATCTTGCCTGCCAAAAGAGTTGTAATTCCAGTATTGTGATCCAGTCACCTCTGCCAGACAGCACAGCTGTGTTGGTGGCCTACTTCACTTTTCTCTCTAATGTTAAACACTATACAGCTTGGTCACTGACCCACCTACAGCCTGTAAGGAAGCACTATGATGAGGCCCTCGCTCTGCTCTTTCTATTGGTCAGCAAGGTCCCAGTGTTTGACAGCAGTGTACATTGCAATAGAGCCTGATCTGATCACCTTGCCACCCCTCTTTTTCCAAGCCTAGCCCTGCTCTGCAAGGCACTCAGCAGCATGCTCATATAAAGACATATATCAGGCAAATTATACTAGCAGTATTTAGAAATGCATTAAAGGAATTGTAATGAACACATACTTCAGCTGGAATAAATGGTGAGCCTTCAGATTTGTGGATTTCAGCCTAAATTATAATCACACTGAGAAATAAAGGCGCTGCAAGAGACATGCGTTGAACTGTGATAATTGGGTAGTTTACACGGACTTCAAGAAGATGTCCACACGTTTTCTGTAATTTGTAGCTTTGTTCAGTTATACGGTTTTCAAATCTTGTAGATTTTAGCTTTTTGAAGGATGAGTAATTTTATAGACTACTCTGGCTGGTGTGTCACCGTCTTTAATTAGCTTGTGTCATGTTGGACGAACAGCACTGTAAACTGCTATGGATCGCAGTACTAACATGCATGGGTACATTTCATATACAAGGCCCATGCACACTTTCCTCCTTGCCATACAGTGTGTACCACATTGTGGTGCCCTTCATTTTAAATGGCACCTCAATACGCTAAGGCCTCGTTCACATGGGCGCACCGGTCGGTACACTTGTGCAAAAGGGCTGTCGTCACCCAGTTGGGATGCACAGGCAGCCTCTTCGAATCAATGACAGGCGGACGGCTGCTGGTATCTCCAAGCGCATCCTCAGCTGTATATCGATACAGAACTGATGTACGGATCAGAACGCAGACAGACTGCACTTTGATCTGTGCATGGGTCCTGCACGGATGTACAATCGGCGGTACACTTGGAGATCAGTGCAGCTCTATGCAGCCAGCTGCCTGTTATTGATTTAAACAGGCTGCCTGTGAATCCCATGTGGGAGAGGGGGGCCATTTGCACAGGTGTATGGATCAGGACGTCAATATGAAAGAGGACTAGTACGGTAGGGAGTAAAAGTTTGCTTCACCAGAAACAAATAAAATTTCTTGTGTGTCATTGACAAGAGTAATTTGCAGTCACCTACCTTAAACTAGAACTAAAGACAGAATTTTTTTCATTTTGGATAGAGTAATGGAGGGTTATAACCCCTGTCATTTGTTTGCCATCTGTGTTTCAGGGGGGAAATTTTCCTTTACTTCCTGTCCTATAGCCAAAACAGGAAGTGAGTGTACTTAAAGCGGTTGTAAACCGCGGCTGGTAAAAAAACAAAACAAAAAAAACCTGTAAGGCATTGTATAATGTGCTAGTATACAATATACTAGTATATTATGGAATGCTTACCTTGGAACAAAGCCCTCCCGTGGCGCCCAGTCACCACTGAGAGGGCTGACCTCTTACCCCAGTCTTTCTTCCAGGTTCGTGTACTCCGACTGTGTAATTGGCCGACGCCATGATGACATCACTCCCGCACATGTGTATGTAAGCTTCGGTTCCGGCACAGCTCTGAAGGCCCAGGAAGGTATGCCGGACCTTCAGAGGGCACACGCCAGTGATGGCACTGGCTGCGCGCAGGGTGAATATCTTCTAAACGGTGCACGTTTGGAGATATTCATTTTACCTACAGGTAAGCCTTGTTATAGACGTACCTGTAAGTAAAAATAACAAAGCGGGCTTTACTACCGCTTTATAATGTTACTAAACCCAGGACCCTGAATTCACTATATCTGGTCTCCCACAGTACACAGAAGATGGAATGCAATTATTTTAGTAAATAGAAACTGCGAAATACCTTTTCTCATCAGCAGTATATAGCAGTCTTGTGACTTCTTTCAGTGTCCGGCCAAGCACTGGTTAAAGCTTGTAGGGGGAGTTTTCATTCTCCTCTGACTGTCCTATGAGGCTGCATGACCCCTGACCCTCTGTCTGGACAGTGCTGATTAGCCTTGTGCTGATCACATGCACCCTCCCCACAAAAAAAAACTTTTTATGGTAGCAATACACACCAAACTGAGCATGTGCAGAGTGACTCCAAAGGCTTTGTACTATCAGAATATGGATTGGGGTCAGTAAAAGAAGGGGAGGTTTAGAGACTTGTATTAGAAGTTCTACACAAGTACTATACCGAGCGATCCCTTCCCTTTTTTTTCTTGGTTCTCCCACTCCCACCACCCTACAGGATTATGGTCAATAGGTCAAATGTGTTTTGTTTCTTTAGAAGGTAGTGTCTTTAGCATCCCTAGTGTTGTATGAGGTTTAGAGAAGACAGGATCAAACAGCCTTTTTAAACAATGTGCAGGATTAAGCCCTTAGGTTCCACAGTGAGTATAACAAGCATGCTTTACTGCATATACAGACTGATTTTACTGTTGTGGGTTTAGTAACAAAAACTTTTTCTTTCACTTTTAGTTATAATGGTAAACAGGACAACTAGAGAGGGTGAATCTCCCTAGCGAAGACAGCAATAAAAACTGGTGTGACAGGTGTTCTAATCCCTTTCCACTAATCCACTAATCCCTTTCCTTTCCACTAAAACTAAAAAAAAAAAAATGCCTTTTATATTTGCATTGAATAGAGAGAGACTGTCTGGTGAAGTCCCCCCCTCGCTGTAGTAAATGTGGCTTTGTGACTGCCATGACCTCATTATTTTTTTTTTCCCCTTGAACAGCTGTGAAGTGCTGGCACACAATATAGAGGTCCTCCTCTCTCACCCTTTGCGCCCCCTGGCATTGATGGCTTGGATTTCAGCTGATTCCTTGTTGAATAGGCAAAAAATTCTAGCCTTGGCTGACCCTGTTGGCACTACCCAGCTTGAAAAAAAGTTTAATATTTCAGTTGACTTTTGTGAAGGAAGCTGGGTGAAAAATGATTGTGGTCCACTACTGTGGCCATCAGGAAATCCTGGCCTGAGAAATGCTATGCAGTCATTACTGTGCTGCATTCATGTAGACAGGAAGGGGCTGCAAAGAAGCTGCAGGAGATGTACAACACAGGATGCAGAAAGATTAAAAAAAAAATATATATGTTTTTTCCAATCAATATAAAAAGTCATCTTCTTCCGACATACAGTGCTCTAGCAAACTATATGTCATCTATTTAGGGTTTACATGTACTTTAACACCGCTGTTAGTAATAGCCTGGTCACAGCATTTATAGAACATAAATGAGCACACATCAGGACCTGCTCATGTGCTTTAAACCATGGAAGCAACAAGAGTTTAATCAACGTCCTGATACAAGTATGCAACCAAAATGAAAGTGCAGTTCTATGCCATTGGTCATAAGGGGAAGAAGAGTAAATCAATATATAAAATGAAGAGAACATAGCACCTATGTGACAGTAGTAGTTAAAGGTAAAGGTGTGAAACAACACTGGCGTGCCAAGGCATTTCTGCAAAGAGCATTAAGAAAAAAAAAATAAACCTGTAAGACATAGGCATAATGAGCTAGTATGCATCGCATACTAGCTCATTATGAAATACTTACATTAGAATGAAGCCCTCCAGAGGTGCCCGCACACAGCTGAGGCAGCTGACATTTTCCTCGTAGTTTCTTCCGGGTTCGCGGGCTCCAGCACTGTGAGTGGCTGGAGCTGCGATGATGTCACGGCACAGGGCTCTGAAGGAACGGCATGGGTGGCCGTTCCTTCAGAGCGCATGCACCAGTGATGTCACTGGCTGCATGCAATGTAAATATCTCCTAAACGGTGAATGTTTAGGAGATATTTGTATTTCCTATAGGTAAGCCTTATTATAGGCTTACCTATAGGTAAATGTCTGCAGAGGAAGTTTACTTCCTGGCAGTAATCCCGAGTGTGGCTCGGTGTGGAATTTCAGTACCATTAGCGGTAACCCTGAGCCACACTCGGGATCGCATCGCTGGAACCAAGGCATCGTTACTCACCTTGTCCCCTGGATCCAGTGATGTCCCCCGCTGTGTCTGCGGGCTGTGTCCTCTGCCCGATGCCTCTGTGTGCCGGGCTCTGTTCCCTGCGAGCGTCGCGTCGCACGGGGGCGGAGACCGGCGGCAAATTCAAAAAGTGAAACTCCCAGTAAACATACAGTACACTGTAATCTGTAAGATTACATTACTGTATCAAATCATTTCACATCCCCTTTGTCCCTAGTGGTTTGCCCAGTGCCCTGCATGCACTTTTATATTATATATGTCATTCTTTCTGCCTGGGATCTTGAGAATGTCCATGGCAACCAAAAAGCGTCCCTTTATGTCAAAAGCGGCTTTTGATCAGCTAGAAAACACCGATAGTAAATAAGAATCATTTGCAGAATTGAGTGATACTGATTCTTGGGGAAATTTATCATCAGGCACTGAAAGTGACGACAGCGACAATTCTGCAACTGAGCAAATTTCAGTGTTTTTGATTTGATTACATTATTGAATACATTTTATTACTATTACATTATTATTTTTGATAATTATTTTTAGTTATTTATTATATTATAATTTATGATTTCATGTTTCAAACTTTATCATACCCGGGATGTCTACTAGACTCTTGTTTGGACATATTTAAGTGAGTTATTGCTAAGAATTACCGGCCTACAATATAAAACACCAAATTTCCATGCAAAATAATGGTACCGCTTTCAGCACCAAAAATCTGAAATAATCATACCGCCAGGGAGGTTAAGAAGCAGGCTTTAAGGGTTAGTTCACCTTTACCAAAACCTGCCTATACAGATAATGAACGTCTGTAGATAAACTAAACTGTGCAGCTTTTACTAAAGTTGAATAATGCCCTTGCTATAGCTGTAGGTAATCTACATGCCTCAAGAAGTCAAAGGGCCCTTTCACACTGATACGTTTTTCCTGCATTTTTACCTTGCAAGACGCAGGAAAAAATGTTCCCTTTTAAATCCTATGGGACTTTTCACACCACTGCACTGTGGATGCAGTGCGTTTTGACCATCTTTGGTGCGGCTTGAAATCGTGGTAAAATCGCAGTCGCTATTTGCGTTTTTTGGTGCATTTTTGAGTGACGTCCATTTTTCACAGGTGCAGGCAGCCCAAAAACGCACCAGAAATGCAGGGGAAATACATCTGAAACACAGCAAAATTGCATTTTTACTGAGATTTTGCTACAGAGCAGTGTGAAAGAGGCCTTACTGGGAAACTACTAGGAAGTTGCTAGCGATGTTGCTAAGAGACTCCCAGCTGTTACCAGTCCTTTTCACCATCACAGGAGCGAGCTCTCCAATGCTGAGCTCAAAGATACTGCATCCAGGGGGGAAGGAAAGGGGGTCTTAGGGTTGCCACCTCATCCCTTTAAACCCAAACACGTATGAATTACACAAGTTGTGAGGCTAATTTAATGCAGATAAGGCACCAAGTGAGTTTAATTACCACCTTAATCAGCCACAGAATCTGTGTAATTAATATGTGTTCGGGTTTAAAGGGGTGAGGTGGCAACCCTAGGTGGTCTGAATCAGAGAAAGAGGTGAACAGCAACAGCCAGCCCCCTTTTAAAACCCTTACCGACATCATGGGAGTTTTCCAGTCAGACTTCATGAGGTACATACAGTAAATGGCCTACACCAATAGCAAGGGCATTATTTGACTTTGGTCAAAGCTGAACACTTTGTTTTTATCTATGGACTCCACTTATCTACATAAGCTTTAAAAATGCCTTGAAATTTCATTCAGTTAACAGATGAGGTTGATGGAGGAGTCCTCCCTTGCCGGGATATTGAATTCTGATGGTGGCACCTGGAGCTGTCAGAATACATCGATCAGTGGATGTAGCTGATTGGCTGCAGCCTCTGATCGAGAATAATTTTCCAATATGTCCCTTGGGCAGAAGTTGAGCGGTGAAGCCCACACACTGGTCAAACTTCAGCTGGTTCAGCAGTGTCGGTGGATAGCCAGCTATATTGGTTGATCTGATAGTAGAGAGGCTGTGCAGGTCTCAGCAGTTCTAAAGTCCTTTAAATATTAAAGGGCTTGGCCAGTGGACCATGACTGTTATTTACATTCATTGTCTAACCTGATCTAGATTGCTGTTGAGGTTTCTGCAGACTACTTTCATTATTAATAAATAACAGTCACTGACCTTAAAATGGCCATCATCCCAGGTATGTGTTCTAGGAACCGGTTTATGTTTTTCTCTTTTACTTTCAGTTTTTCGTCAAGGTTAAGAGATTTTTTTTTTTTTTTTGAGGATGGAAAGGGTGGGAATCACATAGAAACAGTATTGTAGTAGTAGAGGTGGATCTTGGCTGGTATTTGTATTTGGGGGGGGGGGGGGGGGA
>BLSH010346489.1:1405539-1420903 GCA_018402905.1 Glandirana rugosa | reverse complement strand
ATTGCCCTGTATTTGGCTCCATCCATCTTCCCATCAACTCTGACCAGCTTCCCTGTCCCTGCTGAAGAAAAGCATCCCCACAACATGATGCTGCCACCACCATGTTTCACTGTGTGGATGGTGTATTCAGGGTGATGGGCAGTGTTAATTTTCCGCCACACATAGGGTTTTTTTAGGCCAAAAGTTTCATTTTGATCTCATCTGACAAGAGCACCTTCTTCCACATATTTGCTGTGTCCCCCACATGGCTTCTCACAAACTGCAAACGGGACTTCTTATGGCTTTCTATCAACAATGGCTTTCTTCCTGCCACTCTTCCATAAAGTCCAGATTTGTGAAGTGCACGACTAATAGTTGTCCTGTGGACAGATTCTCCCACCTGAGCTGTGGATCTCTGCAGCTCCTCCAGAGTTACCATGGGCCTCTTGGCTGCTTCTCTGATTAATGCTCTCCTTGCCCGGCCAGTCAGTTTAGGTAGACGGCAATGTCTTGGTAGGTTTGCAGTTGTACCATACTCTTTCCATTTTCGGATGATGGATTGAACAGTGCTCTGTGAGATGTTTAAAGTGTGGGATATTTTTTATAACCTAACCCTGCTTTAAACTTCTCCACAACTTTTTTTTCCTGACCTGTCTGGTGTGTTCCTTGGCTTTCATGATGCTGTTCTCTGACAAACCCCTGAAGGCTTCACAGAACAGCTGTATTTATACTGAGATTAAATTACACACAGATGGAATCTATTTACTAACTAGGTGACTATATTTTAGTTAGGGGTATCAGAGTAAAGGGGGCTGAATACAAATGCATGCACACTTTTCACATATTTATTTGTAAAAAATTTTGAAAACCATTTATAATTTTCCTCCCACTTCACAATTATGTGCCACTCTGTGTTGGTTTATCACATAAAATCCCAATAAAATACATTGACGTTTTTGGCTGTAACATGAGAAAATGTGGAAAATTTCAAGGGGTATGAATACTTTTTCAAGGCCTGTAGTGTATTGTAATTGATGACCCCCAAGGCCCATAGATTGTAAAAGAAAAGGTGTGTTAGGGTTCTGAAAAATGCTGTTCTACTAGGTAAGGTCTCTTCTTGTCATCTTCTGATTTCAGACAATCAAAACCTGAGGATTATGGCATACACTAGCCACGGCACAATTTTTCTTTCATACGCTACTATAGACTAATTTTATTTTTTAGTTTTGGTTAGAGTAGGAAATAATTCAAACCCATGTGATTTATTTTTTTTTTTTTTAATGCCTGTGTGCCATGGGGAGATTTTTTTTTCATTTTTGTACAACAGGAAGTAAGAGTAATCTCTCCAAAGTGAGGGAAAATCCCATCATAGAGAGTTGTCACTGGAAAATTTGCCCCTCTAGTTCTGCTTAAGGTGAAAATTGTAAGACTTTGGATTTTCCAACATTTTCTTTGACATTGGTCCCCATAACAAATAGAGAGGATACACAGACTGTAATACTTTGTATACAGTTCTGTGAAACAAATGGTACAGGTGTCCGTTTATGAAACTGTGATCAGCAGTGCTCACCTCTGATCACAGTTCATTTTCGGTTTATAAAGCAGAGATAATTGGGAGAGAACATGTTCTCCACCGAAGATCTCCACACATGGAGAAGCTGCGATTTGCTGACACAGAAACGGCCAGTTTATGAAACTGCAATCTCAGCACTTCAGTGGCGATCTGTTCACCCTCCCCGATTCACCAGCTCTGAGGTGGTGAATTGGGGGAGTGAAGAGGGAATCCTGGGATAAGGAGAAAGATTATTGACTTCCTTCTTTCTTGGTCAGATCCCCCCAACACATTAACCATGTCCCCCTGCCCTGTATATGTGTATGCGTGTATATATACAGGTATATTATATACATATATATATATGTGTAATGTGTGTGTGTTTATATATACATATATAGTGTAGGGGGGCTAATAATTTTATTAACTAAGTGGCGGTCTCCATGTCCATTACTGAGCAGTGATAATTTAGCACTGCTTAATAAACGGACATCTCAGTGTTTCAGTGAATTTCTGGTGCCGTAATCTTGTAAGGTCTCACGAGATTCCAGTATCAAGGGGCGTTCTCCACTGTTTGAGCCATTTGTAGATCGCTTCACTTCACAAGATCTGCACCACTTCATAAACTGGCACACAGAGAACGATCTCCTCCTCTGAATGCCAGAGAACGGAGCAGTGGATTTTTTCCACTGATTTATAAATGGACACCTTCATTTTTAGTTTCATTCTAATGAGCTTGGGGAGCTGTTCTGTTGTGGTGATACCAAGGCGAGGAAGAAGGCGGCTGATAGGACCAGGAAGAGCTCTGACATTAGTCGGTTGGAGAAATTGAGACATACGTAGGCGTTACTCACAAATGGCACTTTCCAAACAGTTATTAATGGACTTTCCCTATTTAGCTTAAGGTGGACCGATGTCAAAACTTGGTCCCCCCCCATCACTAGCTACATCTTTTCTTTACCTAAGGAGTCCTTGCACAATCAAACATTCCTGCTTCTGTTTATTTTTCTTAGGGAAAATTTCCCTTTAGGATGGGTTCACAATATCCGACATTTAAACGATCCAACTTTGATCCTACTTTGCTGTGCGATTTATGGTCCTCCATCAGGTCAAAGTCGGTCCGATTTTCAGGACATTTTGAACAGGAATCCGACTTTGATCCCGACAATACCAGGCACCTTTTGCTCTGGGGATCTTGAAGGGGAACCCCCGCCAAATTTAAAATAAAAATTGGCATGGGGTCCCCCTCCAAGAGCATACCAGGCCCTTTGGTCTGGTATAGGTTTTAAGGGGAACCCCCATGCCAAAAAAACGGCATAGGGTCCCCCCCCAAAATCCATACCAGACCCTTATCTAAGCACGAAGCCTGGCAAGGAAAGGGGATGGGGACAAGCGAGAGCCCCCAACTTCCTGGGCCATACCAGGCCGCATGCCCTCAACATGAGGAGTATGGGTGCTTTGGGGCAGGGGGGCTCTGCACCCTCCACCCCAAAGCACCTTGTCCCCATGTTGATGAGGACAAGGGCCTCTTCCCGACAACCCTTGCCAGTGGTAGGGGTCTGTGGGTGGGTGGGGGGGCTTATCGGAATCTGGAAGCCCTCTTTAACAATGGGGCCCCCAGATTCTGCCCCCCCATCCTATGTGAATGAGTATGGGGTACATTGTACCCCTACCCATTCACCTGAAAAAAAGTATAAAAAAAAAACCACACTATATAGGTTTTTAAAATATTTTATTAAATCAGCTCCGGCGTCTTCTCCCCTCTCCAGCTCTTCTCCCTCTCCGGTGTCTTCTTTCTTCTGCTCTTTTGCGGGGCCTTCTTTCTTCTGAGGGCTATTCTATCTCCTGCTCAATCTTCTGTCTTCTGCTCTGTTTTTCTTCCCATGTTGACACAACACGATCTCCTGGACTAATGGATTATCTGTGCTCTGCAGTGACTTATATTGGCATGGGGTGGGGCCAGCCGCTGACGTCATCCAGAAGCCCCACCCCTTATGACGTCACAGGGCAGGGAAGCAAAAGGGTAAAAATGACAGTCAGCAAACTAGCATTTTCAAGCGGAAAGGTCAGCAATGATTGCTCTTCTCTCCTAGGACAGGGTTCCTTTAAGTTTAGTTACAAAAAATAGCCAGCATACCACCCATGTACCTCAAAATATATTGAGGTCAAAAAACAAAAGTTATCACATAAAAAGGATAAGAAAGCACATAGCATCTACTTTGGATGCCAGGTGCTTTCCTATCTTTATTATGTGACTGCTTTTGCATTTTAACCTCAATACGTTTTTAAGGTACGTGGGCAGTGTACTGGTCATTTTTTGTTATTACGCCATAACACATTGTTACTGTAAGCCGAGTAACCCAGCACTGGGTGTATGGATATTGTGCTGCATGCATTGGACCGTATTCTATAAAAAGAAATAAAAAATGCATTTACAAGTGTTTTTATTTACAAATCTGAATGCAGCTGCATTATTTTCAATGGTGACATTCACACAGGTATATAAACATGCACTGCGTTCAGATCTGTAATGCAAACTCCAAAAACCTGCATCTGAGTATATATAGGTATACACATATGCCAGATGCAGGTATTGGGAAAAAATCTGACAATCTTACACAAGTATTATGCAGGAACGTTTGTGCTAGAAAAAGACATGTAATTAGATCAATAAAATGTATACGGCCAAGTGAATGAAGCCTTAATGTGACATTAAACAATATCCTTATTCTCCAAAAATACTCCATACGCACCCACTACTTAAAGTAGAATTAAAGGCAAAACTTTTTTTTTCAATTTTGGATAGAGTAAGGGAGGGTTATATCCGCTATAAGGTTTATTTTTGCCATCTTTGTTCCATTGGGGAGATTTACCTTTGTTTCCTGTCCCAAGCAGGAAGTTGGAGGAAATCCCTGCAAATTAAGGGAATCTCTTAGGTACCCCCATTGGAATATTTCCCCTCTATCAATTTTCTGGGGACAACCCAAAATTTGGGGTTCTCTTTTACTTTCACGTTCAATGATAATGGTAAACAGGATAAATAGAGAGGGCGAATCTCCCCAACAGGGACACAGACAGCACTATAAACTGATAGGTGTTCTAATCCATCTCCCTTCTATCCAAAACTAAAAAAAAAATTGCCTTTAGTTATACTTTAATGGGCCTGTTATATATTTTTCATTAACCACTTCAGCCCCGGAAGGATTTTACACTTTAGGGCCAGAGCACTTTTTGCGATTATTTCTGATCGCTGCTATAAACAAAAACGAGCGACAATTTTGCAAAAAAAAAAAAACAATTTTCTTACTTTTTTGCTAAAATACAAATCCAAAAAAAATATTAAAAAAAAATTTTTTTTCATCGGTTTTGGCCAATTTATATTCTTCCTCATACTTTTGGTAAAAAAAAACGCAATCTGCGTTTATTGATTGGTTTGCACAAAAGTTGCCACGTTTACGGATGATAATTATTTTTGGTGGTTTTTATTTTTTTGTTATTTTTTTTTACTAGTAATGGCGGCGATCTGCGATTTTTAGCGGTACTGCGATATTGCAGCGGACATGTCGGACCATTTTGACACTTTTTTGGGACCATTGGCATTTAAACAGCGATCAGTGCTATAAAAATGCACTGATTACTGTGTAAATGCCATTGGCAGTGAAGGGGTTAACCTGGAGGGGGCACTCTAAGGGTTAACTGTGTTCCCTCTGTGTGTTCTAACTGTATGTGGGTTGGGCTGGCAGGGGGAGGGGAGTGATCACGGCTTCCATATACAGGAAGCCTGTGATCACATCCCTTCCCCCTCTGTCAGAACGGAGATCCGTGTTTACATACACGGACCTCTGTTCTTTCACTGCGGGGGGGGGGGGGGGGGATCGCAGGTACACAGTGAGCACGCGAGCACAATGCTGGTTATCGTGGCCGCCGTCAGGTGACGGTGGTTCGCGATAGCATGCCATGTTGCCGCCGTCACACTGCGGTCGGCAAGTGGTTAAATTGTTTCTTTCTGTGGTTTTCTGCCTCCTTGCAATGTCCTCCATGAGCTCCCGAACCCCATCTTTTCCCTGCGATGTCCATTTGTTTGGAACATTAGTTATGGTCATATGCTCTGCTTTATGCCCACTACACATCCCATAGTCCCTAGTCTATCTTGGGAGCGAACAAGAGAGGGTGGCCTACACCCAGTGGGACATGGAGAATGAATGTAGCCACCCTCTAACAGGAAGACGGATCACAGCTCCAAAAAAGTAGGGAAAAGGAATTTGGAGATTTGGAGGAGGCTGTGTCACGTACCTGGTGGACGAGTCTGACTTCTGCAGGGGTTAAATCTCTTGCGGCCCTGGTTCGAGAACCCCTAATAGAGCAAACAGGGAGTTCAGGAGCACAGGGGGGCACGAGGGTTGGACAGGAACACTTGATGGTGCGTGTAGGTCCACTGGCACTCGTGCAAGACAGAAGAGTGGTCGTACAGTCCGGGTCGGCAACTGGCAGGCTAGAAAGTACAAAAGGAGCAGGCAGGCGGATGGTTGGGTACTGACAGGGTCGGCAACGTTCGGGCAGCGAGGTACAGATGGATCAGACAATTGGATAGTCGTAGACAGGCCGGGGGTCAGGGCAGGCAGAGTTCAAGCAAAGTCCAAGGGGAGCTGGGGTCACGGGTACAGGAAATAGTCTCTCAAGCAAGGCACGGGTCTCGGGAAGGCTGAAGATCAGGCAGCACTAGCTGCAGGGCTTGCAGAGCTTAAATGGAGCCATTAGCGCCGTTTGCGGCGCGTGCACGTGAGCGCGCGGGAGCGCTCACAGCTATTTTTCAAGCCGTTTTCCTAACAGGCTGAGAGCAATACAAGGCACTTTTTGAGGAAAGAATATATATTGTACTTGCATCATTTTTTTTCCTAAACAAGAGTTTAGTGTCACTTTATGAGCAGCTCCATCCATTGGGGTTTACAAGGGGCCCATTAGGTAAGGAGCATCTGAAAATATTCCTGTTGTCCCTGCTTCCTGCACAATGCATTCACACAAGTATTGTGTTTGCATTAATTGTATGAAAAAGATGTACATTGGTTGGATAAGGATTGTGCCTCTATCTCTTACTGCCATCCTATATCTTTGACTAGCCTCAGGCAGCCAGTCCACTATGGCAGTTGTGTTAGAAATCTTCTCAAATGTCCTTCAGTAAGGCCCAAGAATCAAGAAGGCTGCTATGGGCAAACCATAGATTGTTGTTCAGGTTCACCTTTTTTTTCCTTTATTGAGTTGTAACACATCTCTTACTCAGCAGTCATTTATATGTATTAGTGTGCTTGTGTGAATAAAGTTTGTTTAGATGATGACACAGAGTATTTACTTTGTAGGTGTTTATCCTTTGCTTTTGGCTTTATTGAGCTGGCAGGTGGAGATTACTTCACGTGTCACAAAGTCGTTGTAATTGTTTCTTGTGCAGACGTTATAATGTATATAAATGTACTATAACTTCTAAACTTAGAAATGTTTTCCTGTTGTTAGGCGTTTCTGGATATGTGCACGTTTGATTCATGCAGTGCATTGAAGGTTTTTTAATGTAGATCAGGGTTTCTCAACCAGGGTTCCTCCAGAGGTCTCTAGGGGTTCCTTGAGCAGTAAGCAATTTCTCATTCTCCGATAAGTTCCCACTGACACCTTTTGGTCTTTTTAGCTCTCTGTAAGGGGGTAATTCTTCAAAATGATCACAAATGTAAGGAGCATTCTTCCCACTGGCCATCCTACTAATGTGTCATGAGTTGTAGATACAGTAAGTTTTAGCAGGGGTTCCCCGAGACCGGAAATGTTTTTTTAAGGGTTCCTCCATGTGGAAAAAGTTGAGATCATGCTTGAGACCCCCTTCTTATGCTATCTTCCCTCACAGCTGCCTAGTTTGTTGGATCATGTCCTGTCTGGTGAAAGTGTTATCACCAGGGCAGTGAGGACCCGTTTATACCCCTGTGCTGTGGCAATGCACATGTTGGGGCAATGTATGCAACGCATGTTATGTGCAATGGTGTGTTGTGGCTCCATTGATTGTAAATGGCACCCAATGCACCTTCACTGAGCATCTGTATTGCGGCGTACCACAGTGGGCAGCAATGGTCTACCTTGTGTTGTGATGGCAAAAATGTACTAGGGCGTAGGTAAAGGCAGAATATTTTTGTTTTGGATAGATTATAGAAGAATTGGAACCTCTGTCATATTTTATTGCTGTCTGTGTCCTAACTGTGGGGATTCATCCCTCTTTTTGTCCTGGTGACCATTGTTACTATGATAGAAATCAAGGGAAAACTTTAATTCTAGCGTTGTCAGGAGAGAAAATGGTGAGGGGAATGTAGTCATGTTGGTAACATGGATTGGGTTGCCTTTAACCGCTTCAGCCCCGGAATTTACCCCCTTCCTGACCAGAGCACTTTTTGTGATTCTGCACTGAGTCGCTTTAACTGACAATTGCGCGGTCGTGCAACATTGTACCCAAACAAAATTGATGTTCCTTTTTTCCCACAAATAGAGCTTTCTTTTGGTGATATTTGATCACCTCTGCAGTTTTTATTTTTTGCGCTATAAACAAACAAATGCGACAGTTGTGAAAATTTTTTTTTTTTTAACTTTTTGCCATAATAAATATCCAAAAAAGATATAAAGAAAAACAAATGTATTCATGGGTTTAGGACGATTATATATTCTTCTACAGATTTGTGGTAAAAAAAAAATCACAATAGGCGCATATTGGTTGGTTTGCGCAAAAGTTATCGCATCTACAAACTATGAGAATTGATTGATGGCATTTTTATTATTATTTTTTTTTTACTAGTAATGGCGGCGATTTTTAGCGGGACTGCGATATTGCGGCAGACTGATCTGAAATTTTTGCCACTTTTTTGGGTGACATGTATACAGCAATCAGAGCTAAAAATAGCCACTGATTACTGTGTAAATGTCACTGGCAAGAAAGGCGTTAACACTAAGGGGGCAATCAAGGGGTTAAATGTGTTCCCTCAGCGTGTTCTAATTGTGTGGGGGCTGGGCTGGCAGGGGCATGACAGATCTAACTGATCCCGATGATCACTGTCATGCCGCCTGACAGGAGGGGGAAACCGCCATGCTTATATTGGTGGTTCCCCGTTCTTCCTCTCTAAAAGGTGATTGCGGGTCGCCGGTGGAGATCAACTCCACCTGGCCCACGGGCACGCTCGTGGAGCGTGCAGCGGTGCCCGCATGCAACTGCGGCTGTGCCAATCGGCGTTTTATAGACGGCAATCTGCGTAGTGCTGCCAACCTGCCACAGTAAATGTATGCGACATGGTAGGCAAGCGGTTAAAAATACACTATATTGTCAAAAGTATTGGGACACCTGCCTTTACACGCACATGAACTTTAATGGCATCCCAGTCTTAGTCTGTAGGGTTCAATATTGAGTTGGCCCACCTTTGCAGCTATAACAGCTTCAACTCTTCTGGGAAGGCTGTCCACAAGGTTTAGGAGAGTGTCTATGGGAATGTTTGACCATTCTTCCAGAAGCGCATTGTGAGGTCAGGCACTGATGTTTGATAAGAAGGCCTGGCTCGTAGTCTCCGCTCGAATTCATCCCAAAAGTGTTCTGTCATGTTGAGGTTAGCATTCTGTGCAGGCCAGTCAAGTTCCTCCACCCCAAACTCGCTCATCCATGTCTCTATGGATCTTGCTTGTCATGTTGGAACAGGAAGGGGCCATCCCCAAATTGTTCCCACAAAGTTGGGAAAATGAAATTGTCCAAAATGTCTTGGTGCGCTGACGCCTAAGAGTTCCCTTCACTGGAACTAAGGGGCCAAGCCCAACCCCTGAAGAACAACCCCACACCATTATACCCCCTCCACCAAATGATTTGGACCAGTGAACAAAGCAAGGTCTATAAAGACGTGGATGAGCATGTTTGGGGTGGAGGAACTTGACTGACCTGTCCTGACTTCAACCCAATCAAACGCATAGACACACTCCTAAACCTTGTGGACAGCCTTCCCAGAAGAGTTGAAGCTGTTATAGCTGCAAAGGGTGGGCCAACTCAATATTGCACCCTGCGGACCAAGACTGGAATGCCACTAAATTTCATGTGCGTGTAAAGGCAGGCATACCAATACTTTTGACAATACAGTGTAAGTGACACCACAGCACATTCCTGCAGCACGGTGTTCACCTGGCCTAAGTAAGGGAAGGCTAGCAGAGCCCTGCATAGCTGTCAAAACTCCACATGGGCTTGTATACTTCCCTACGCTATACACAATTGAGGGAAAAAAAAAAAACATTTTGGCTAAACCTACACTTTAAAGCCTGTTCACACTAGTGCGATTTCTCCTTCTCTTGATGTTGCGCTGCCATGCACGACAATGGAAAAGGAGCAGATGCTTTTTTTTTGGTGCTGCATAGTGTGTTTTTGGTCCCATAATCAATGGCAAAGCATGGGAAGTGCATAAAAATTTTTGTTGCATTTTTGGCAGAGTTTTGTGTATAAAATCCAGTCTTTCTTCAGCAAAAAAAAAAAATGCATGAAGCATAAAAAAGCTTATAAGAGTGCTCAATTGCACTGCAAAAATGTAATGAAAAATGCATGACTATACAGCAGCACTAGTGTGAACCTAGGTTAAAGCTGGCCACAGGTGTTTTATTTTTTTTTAATTTTTTATCAACCAGAAGACCAATAAAAAAAACCCCTAAAAACTATACATTTTTCCATCCACACATCGAGGTGGACGGAGGATTCCTCCCTGCTGCGCTATTGTATTCTGACAGCTGGGACTACTCCATTGGACATTTGTCTGCATGCGCTCAGGGCCGGCTCTACCACTAGGCGGAGTAGGCGGCCGCCTAGGGTGCCAATGCCACCCAGGGTGCCCAGCCACTGTTGATCTGTCACTGGTCTGCATTGATCACTCATGTCACAGGAGAGCCGCGGCTGGCAGCACACCAGGGCGATAAAATGAGGCGGGTCCAGGGGGCACAGGTGCAGGCCTGTGGACCACGGCTAAAGAAATGGGTAGAGAGGTGCTGCAAAAATCTCCACCTCCACCACCTCCATCGTATACATGGACAGGGCAAAGGGGGCGGGGTCATGGGGCGGAGCCAAAGCGGGCAGCAAAATTAGGTTTCGCCTAGGCTGTCAAAAATCCTTGCACCAGCCCTGCATGCGCTGATCAAACACAAATTTACCAGCCGACCTGTTTGAAAGCAGTTGATTACTAGGTCAAATTTCGATCCATCTATGGCTGTTAACCGTTTGAGGGGTCAACTCCTCTTGGCCATAGATGGATTGAAAGTTTGGATGTTCCTTGCGGAACCTGCTGAATTTCTCTCCATCTATGACCAGCTTTAAGGGTTACCATGTTTAAGAGTTTTAATGAATAATTGTGCATCACACCATTGCATAATACATAATCTTAAATGGCAGTAAAGTGATTCAGATGATGGATCACAAGGTTGTGAATCCCAATCCGACAGGTCTGAGAGTCCTCAATATTAGAACAAAGGGGAAGTTCCACTCCAAGTCTTGAAGCAGTTTGGACAAAGGATGTGCACTGTCCTCCTTGTGAGGTCCACCATGCAGGAAGCTCCATAGAGCCGTCCTAATGGATTCTATTTTGGGTGGTGGGGTCTACAAGTCATTGAGCCTTTCCTCCCACTTCATATTTTTTCCTGTGTTGTGTCAGCAGACTGCAGTTAACTCTTTTTCTTTAAGCTGATTCCTCACAGCTGTGCGCCGAGATAAAAGAATCTGTTTATCACAAAGTCCTATAAACAGCTTTCTAGTAGCTGAACACTGCGTCATCTTTAAAGGGACACCGTGGTGCGTTTTCTGTCAAAACACTTTTTGGGATGTCAACATTTTGGTGGATTATCAACAACTAGCTGAACGCTGGATCATCTTTAGAACTTTAGTGTATTTTCTGTGAATATTCCTTTTTATGTTACATCAACCTGGAAGTAATATTTTGGACATAATATATTTTCAATTGCTTGCTGTTTTTATATTTAAATTTTGGAGTTTCATTTTATAGCTTCTAGGTTCACACTTGTTCTGCGTTTTCATACATTTTTCCTGTTTTGTTTTGTTTTTTTATGTATATTTTTTAATGTTTTTTTCAGGTGATTTTCATGCACTGCCATTGAAGTCAGTGGGGCAAAAAATACACTATGGCACCAAAACAAGCAGCTGCACCTTTTTTTTTTAAATTGCAGGGAAGCATATTGCATAGGTGGAAATGGGCCCCATAGACAATAATGACATTCCTCTTGTTGTACATTGTCATACAACAGCCGATTCGGGATAAATTGCCAGGTGTCAGTAGTACTTATGCTGGCCATACACTGATGGAGATTCAGGCAGTTCAGCAAGTAGCAGTCAAAAGTCAATCAATATATGGCCTTCCCAGTTTGAAGTCACTAATCTGACTGACTTCAGTTAAGGGATATGGTGGAAAACGTTTTTCGATCAGTGACTGCTGCTGAATGCAACTTGTGTAAGTACCTGAAACTATACTGATACCAGTTGTCTGTAAGCGGAACTTCACCCTAAAGGAGAAGTTTTGCGTTTTGTCCTTCTCCTACCCTCCTCAATCACATTTGGAACATTACATTTATTTCCTCCCACTTCCGATCCAAGCGGAGGTTTGGCCCACCTCTCCTTGCACACAGCCTTCTGGGACATGTTGCATGTTGCAGAGCATTCACAAAGTGGGGCTCGGGCATGCGCAGAGGGAAGCTGGCTGTGAAGCTGCAAGGAATCACAGCTAGCTTCCCACAGTAAACACGCTGGCGCCGGGGACCCAAAGAGTGGTGAAGAACCTGTATGGGTGAGAACTGCCCTGGATCCTTGGACAGCTAAATGTTATTTTATAAAAAGTCAACAGCTACAGGATTTGTAGCTGCTGACTTTTAATTTTCTTCTCTCTAAGGTGAAGATCTTAAGGCTCAGTTCACACAGGGGCGATCCGACTTTCAGGGCGACTTTGCTAGGCGATTTGAAAGCAACTTCAGCGCAACTTTGGAAAATTTATAGTGCGACTTGAGGCGACTTACAACACGACTTCATGCCAGGCGACTTTGCTGTGGCCAATCAGAGAAGGGAGGGAGGGGGTTGCCCTAAAATAAATTCTATTCTTTTCACTGTGAAGTCGCTTCTGTTTTGATGGGGGATCCGACTTGGAGGCGACTTCCATTAAATTCTATGGGCACAAGTCGGATAGAAGTTGCCTCCAAGTAGTATAGGAATCTCTTCTGAAGTTGCCTTGAAGTCGGAGTGACTTCAGTAGGGATTTCTTGTGTCAAGCGACCTGGGGCGACTTGAGGTGACTTAAGTCGGATCACAAGTCGCCCCTGTGTGAACCGAGCATAAGAAGAGGGAATTCCAGCACTTGGAGCCTTTCAGGTTCTGCACAGGAAATACTGACAATTAGAGAGAGCAGAAGGATGACCTTATCAGTCCTCTGTCTCTCATTAATTGTCCAATCAGCAGGTTTGGCCAGGTCTCTCTGTAGGGCTGCAACAGTCCCAGATCTTGCTACACTTTCTGGCATGGGTGGCTGAGTCACAAGACTCCCTGTAGAGAATTCCAAATGCTTCACCCGGTAAAACAGTACCTATATATGTATTTCAGTTTTTAATGGTGTACCTGTTTGTCCTGTTCAGCTTTAGTGAGTAAACTCACTTAGGGTTTGTGTTCATTCATAGAACACCCTGTGTATAAGGAAAATGCACCATCTCCCAGGAGGTCACATGGTATTGAATAACCCTTATTTAATATATTTTAAGGTAAACTAGGTTAGAATCCACTTAACCTGCAGTTATGTACTGTATATGAGTTGCGTGGAAAAAAAAATCAAGGCAAAGAAGGAAGCCTTATCAGACAGGGAGGGGACATAGCAAATCGATGGCTATTTGTGGCCTTTGAACCAATGATATCAGTGCTGCAAAAGACTTTGCATAGGCCAACAATCTGCAATACAACCTGACATATTAAACGTTATATTTATTATTATTATTATACAGGATTTATATAGCACCAACAGTTTACGCAGCGCTTTACAGCATGGGGCAGACAGTACAATTACAATACAATTCGATACAGGAGGAATCCGAGGGTGTTTTTCTTTTTCTATACTTTAGTAAACTTTGGTATATAGACTTTTTTTGTATATGGTATATACTGGATTTCTTCCAAATCCAATGATTCTGCCACAGCGGAATGTATAAAATGTGACATTTCTTGCTGGTCTCAGCCTGTGTTGTGCAGAGTTTTGTGTCTATGTGTTCTCTGTAGATCTGAACACTCTCAAGCCATAGATGATGCTGGTTTGTGTTTTCCAGTCTGTGACAGTGCCAGGCAGGCATGCTTTGTGTTTTCTGGCTGGGCTAGGGAGCTTACGTGCTTCTTCAGCCAGCAGTGATGTGGCAGTGACTGGTCTACACACAATGAAAATCTGCTTCTATACAAAATACAAGGTTCAACCTTAATTCCTTATGGGAATAAAAAAACAACTGGAAATGTTTCAGAAGAGATCCTATTGTGTATAGCAGGGGTAGGCAACCTTAAAGAGGTGGAGATCTACCTGAACAACATAGGAGAAGTCAAAGATCACTGGGCACAGTGTCGCCTCCTCACACCAATTTTAAACCTGTTATTGCCATACTACCGTGTCGCAATCACGTGCATTGCACGGCAATCATGGGTTTAAATTAAGTGGTAAGGAGGCAACATATCACCTCCTCACCATCTGTCAAACACACTCAGAATGAAGTGAATCCTTAGATGCATTCGGGAGCGGCATTCTTAGGGTTCGTTTCCACGTAAAACCCTATGGTTGAGTTGAGTTTTACCGCTCCCAATCCCTACCCCCTTAAGCTGCTGAAGCAGCAGCCAAAGGTGTATACAAATTGCAGCAGGAATGAATCCCCCTGTTGCTTTTGGTGCATGTTACCGCCTGCCAATCACGACCCATTCAAGTAAATGGAGCCACTCCGCATGGAACAGGAGCCAGCACTACAGAGGAGGCATCGGCTTATGCGGCTCTTGTTCCCTACTACAGCACCAACTTTACAAGTAGTGCATTGCACTCTATTTGATGCTCTGGAATGGCGGGTCAGCAAGTCCAGACCGCGATCTACCAGTCACCTGTCCGCGATCTACTGGTAGATCACGATCTACAGGTTGCTGACCCCCGGTGTATAGTATACTAGTGTATGTATGATACTGTATGTATGTGTGTGTGTGTGTGTGTGTGTATATATATTACTGTGCAAAAGTTTTAGAGTAAGAATGCTTTCAAAAATAGTGTAAATAATAGTTTATCTTTATCAATTAAAAAAATACAAATAAATCAACAGAAGAGAAATCCAAAGCAGATCAATATTTGGTGTGACCACCCTTTGCCTTCAAAAACAGAATCAATTCTAGGTACACTTGCACACAGTTTTTGAAGGAACTCGGCAGGTAGGTTGTTCGAAACATCTTGGAGAACTAACCACAGATCTTCTGTGGATGTAGGCTGCTTCAAATCCTTCTCTGTTCATGTTTGGAATAACCAGTGGCATCGTTGTGGAGGTGCAGCGGTTGCGGACTGCACCCAGGTGACACCTGGACACCCGCCAGAGGGGTGACACCATCAAGTAGGAAGTAATTTCCACCTGCGATGCCATCACCACCATCCATGCCTACCCGAAACTAGCCTGCCCACCATGCTGGGCACTGTGGCAGGCTTAACAGGAGAGAACTTGGGTGGGGGGTTCCGTTTCCCACCAGTGTGGTTTATAACTAGACGAAACCTAAAGAGAAGACAACTAAATAAACATAAAAAAATTAAC